>APFE031182007.1:301106-321747 GCA_000404065.3 Pinus taeda
TATTCCAGATCTAGCACTTTATCAGATATTCAGTAACAATTCAGATGATGCTTTGCCAAATGATCTCCTTCCCCTTTATAGTCTTAGGCCTTTCACAATACCATGGTCCAAAACCATAATAACACAATACCATGAACCCAATACTTGGGATCAACACTTTTGGATGCAATACCACGGACCAAAACTATAGGATAAAAAAACTGTCGGACCAATACCATGAACCAACCATGAAAGTGCGTGAACTTTCTCCACATGAAATAAACTTTTTCTCCACATAAAAGTGCGTGAAATTTTCTCCACATGAAATAAACTTTTTCTCAACATAAAAGTGCGTGAACTTTTTTTTTACATGAAATAAACTTTTCTCTGCATAAAAGTGCGTGAACTTTTTTCCACATGAAATAAACTTTTATCTTCATGAAAGTGTGTGAACTTTGCTGCACTATAATTTATCATCTGAGATGAGTGGGTTGTCATCAAGTACAACATATGTATCATAATGCCAACACTAACGTAGGGAAATCTTCCATAGAATGTATCAGTTGTGTCTAGACCCACTATCGAGCTAGAGGAATTGTTTGTGTCCGCACTCATAATTTTACTTCACCACATGGCGGAAATTTGTTCCCTAGCCTCATAGAAACCATAAATACTATAACACATGTCCTTCACTACCAAAAACTAACACTCCCTCTTAATATGGAAGGTGTTCTCCATTACTCCCATCTTATCCTTGAAGTAGACAAATTTTGCCTTACCCAAGGCCTTCATAAGAATATCTACAACTTGCTTACCTGTGGGAACATGATGTCGTGGAACTGACCCACACTACACATAATATTTGACTAAGTGGTATCGTCAATATGCATCGACCTATCATGAAATATTGGATTCTCAGAGATCCTGATGCAACTTTAATTATGTTAGTAAATATTGGTCGAATCCATCCGCTGACCAAACAAACCCACTAGTATCTTCCGAAGCCAAATAGCTTCGCATGTGGCCATGCTAGTTGCCTTGTATTATACCTCTCTAGAAATTAGTGCCATGAACTTTTGATTTTTTTTGCATCAAGAGACAACCCCTAATCCAATAAAAAAGCAACACCTTGAAGTGTTTTTCTGGTCCACTGAACTGCATGCCCAGTGTACATCTATGTATCCACACAACCTGACACCATCACCTTGAGTATATTTCAAACCATACGCGAATGTGCTACGAAAATACCTCAAAACATGTATCGTTGTTGTCCAATGCACTCTATCTGGCTCCACCATAAACTGACTGAGAGTGTTGACTGCGAAACAAATTTTTGGCCTTATGTTGACTAGATACATAAGAGATTAGATAATCTTTCTATATAAGGTTGGGTCCACATCTGCATCCTATAGTGAGTCTATCTTCCTCTAGTTAGAAATCATAGGCATGGACATGGGTCTACAGCCCTACATCCTAAATCTCTTTAGAATTTCCATAGTATATCTCCCTTTCCCAAGGAATATCTCCCCATCCATTTTCCATACCTCCAATCCTATGAAGTAATTCATCAGTCCCAAGTCCTTCATCTTGAACTCAGTTTCCAAGTCCCTCTCGCAACCCTCTATGAGCCCTGATGATCCCGTCAAGAATAGATCATCCACATAGAAAAATAGGATGAGTGGCTCACCTCCTAGCAACAAATAGTAGAGGTTGGAATTCTCATCACTCTTCATGAAGCCCATTTGCAGAAGGTAGTTGTCTATTTGACCACACCATGCCCTGTGAACTTGTTTGAGCCCATATAACACCCTCTTCATTCTGCACACATGTGTGTCATTTTCATGCATCTAAAAAACCCTCTGTCTGTTCGATATACACCTCCTCCTCTATGACCCCACTCAAGAATGTAGTCTTTATTTTCATTTAGAGAATTTTTCATCCCATATGTGTTGTTAGTGAGATCACAACCTGGATAGAAGTATATTTAGCCACTAGTGTGAATGTTTCCTCAATATCAATGACTTCCTTCTGTGCATACCCCTTCATCATGGAGCTTGCCTTATACTTCTCTACATTGCCATCTGAAATATACTTGATCTTTTAGATCCATCTAGAGTTGACCACTGCCCTATCAACTAGTCTAGGCATGACCTACCATACATTGTTCATCATGATGGAGTTGTACTCCTCCATCATGGCATCCTTCCACGTCAGATGTTGTGCAACCTCATCATTACTGGAAAGCTCCCTATTGACGACCTTTGTCACCAATGCCTTGTACCTATCCAAATATGTGCACTCTTTGGTCCTCATTCTAGGAGCTCCCACGAACACTTGTGCATCTCTTAATGTCTAAAGCAAGTATCTACTTCTTCTTTCACTGGTGGTAGTTGGAGCTTCAGGCTCCTCATCCTGCCTCTAATGCTTCGTTTATTGTAAACTCGCAAGACCTCTTGAACTGCACCTTTGATAATCACTACAATTGGGTAAGTCAAAGTGCTCAAGTGTGTCTCTCTAAACCCCATCGACTTGTTGAATAATCTCTCATTGAGCCATCAACAACCATGATCTAATCATAATCAATGGATAAGATCATCTTGAACCCATCAAGCAACTTTTCTAGAAGTCTCTAGAGTAAAATCAAATTTCCTCAATCAATTTGATTTAATTAACCAATTTTCCTAAGTTAAACTTGGGAAAATATTTAATAATTGGCTAGTTAATCTAATTGAGGTGTTCTTTGTGAAACCTTTTGTGGGTATTGGAGGAAATGTGTTCCCTTGCCTCAAAGACACCATATAGGCTAGAACACATGTCCAATGCTACCAAAAACTAACACGAAATAGAGTGGTTCTTTCTCTTAAGAACCCCATTCTACTATGGTTTGTGAGGAACCATCCACTCTCTCCTAATTCCTACCTTGGTACAGAACTTCTGGAATTCTTTTATGGTGTACTCACCTCCATTGTCTAATCGAAAGTCTAGATATTTTTGCTTGTCGCATTCTCCACTAGTCAGTTTGAATGACTTGTGGGGATGGAAAGAACACTCATAGGGCTACTACATATCACAATTTCAGACCTTAGAGATCCAAAATTACAGATATGCAAGCTGATATATCAAAATTATGAGACCAACTACAACAATTTTTTCTCTCGCAAAGAGTAACCAAAAATGAAATGGAATCTAAGATGGATGGTTTGAATAATGGTTTAAAATCAGACATGGAAGTTTTGAAGGATGGCATGGAAGCTAATACAGATAGTGTAACACCCTCCTCCCACATCTATCGAAGCAACTGGCCAGCTAGGGTAAACGTGTGACGAGAGGCCACTATGATATGATTTGACCTCCTAAGTCACATTAAGGAAGTGGAACCGATGGAAACACACCATACAGACATTCAACATAAGCATTAAGCCCTGACGAACAAATCCGACCTTTCTACCAACCAGCTCCTACGTCCCACAGAGCTTTTGTACCACTTGACCTTTGGACACTCTCATTCTATGGGCATGCCAGCGTCTAGGGACCTCTCGATGCTCTCACAGGCCTGTAAGCCAGTGTATAGGGAATTTTTTTTACAGTGTTGTGCTAGCGTCCCTGGGATTTGAGCCACTTTTCCAGGCCCAAAGCCCTGGTCATTGCCCATAATAGAGTGACATCTTCATAACATTAAGATAACGTGGAAATGACAGTGGAAAATAAATTACTTGAATAAGACCTTGACTAGGTCCCTACTAGCCATGACAGACATTTCGACAAAACATATCACGACTATGTAATCTACAAGTGTAAATAAAAGATTTGATCATAGAGGTCTCATTTTTAGTTGAGAATCACTAAGAGACATTGATGCCTCAATACATTGGCTACCATTTCATCCATTAGGTCATTGATACATTGTTCATTCATTTACAAGTAAAAACATGATGAGAGCCACACATATCTATTATCACACACACACACACACACACACACACACATATATAACCAACATAATAGCAACATAAATACTAATGAAATCACAACCATATGATCCACATATAAACCAATATAATGCTCACAGAAATACAAGGAGAAATAACCTCATGTTGATGATGCAAAAGCCAAACTTGGGATGGAGCTTCCACGTTCCACCCGACCATAGAATGGTTGAGCCAAATCTCTCTTCAGTCATTCGCCCTCATTCCATATTCCAAGCATAAATGTGGGATCTCATAGAACACATCAATCAGAAACCATCTTGGGCTTCCAGAGGACATCCACCTCAACCAATCAAACAATGATTCCACCTCATGGTCAGACATCACAAAAGCATTACTAGATTGGTCTCTATCCAAGCCTTCCAGGGCTTCCAGACCATTTGTTCCAACCAAGGCTTCTAGGACTAGTAACTCAACGCATAGTTTTTGTCAAGGTTCCAGAGTGTTTTTCCAACCAAGGCTTCCAGGATTAGTAACTCAACCCACCAAGGGTTTCCAGAGCAATTTTTCAACCAAGGCTTCTAGGACTAGTAACTCAACCCAAGTTGTTATATGGCTTCGAGACCATTTATCCAACAAGGGCTTCCAGAAACTAATAACTCAACCCAAGATATGGAAACATGATAACCAAACAAAATAAACCCACAATCTCCATGGCTATCCAGGAAATAGAAAGGCTAGACAATCCTTTATCAATCCAGGAAATTCTCCACACCAGTGACTTTTCATGACAAAAAATCCATATGCATATGCCATGCATGCCAAAACTAGTGAGGAAAACATACATGCAACTCAATACCTACAAGAAAATCCCGTTATAGTTGTTGATCCCGATGTCCTCTTGCGTTTTCTTTCTCTTCCTTTGCCTTCTTGCTACAAAAATCTAAGTATGCCACACCCTCCAAGAGTGCTCCAAGAAAACTCTAAGTATCCAAGAGTATGAGAGAGAGAGATAATAATGAGAAAGCTCGAAAACTCAACTAACAAAATGTTACCAACTGATCCTTAAAATCCTTTTATTAATGAGGCCTATATTTTTTTCATTTTCCATTATTTTCCTTCATTTTCCTCCTCACATGCAACCTGTGATCTTTCACCTCCCCTTTTTCCTAACCATTATTTTCATAAATAAATGTTCCAAAAAAACCAGTTGCCTTTCCAAAGCCTTGGCCATTTCCTTTGCCAATTTCCTTAGCCATTAATCAATCACAAGTGATCCCCATCACTAGGACTTTGCCCAACATTCAACTTGGAATAAGTGTCCCATCAACCGTGGTTATTATTTTTCCTTTTTAAAATTTTATTACATGGAATTTTCACCAGGGCTGTTATAGAACCCCCCACCCCCTTGGGGGAACATCATCCTCGGTGTTCAACAACACCTATAACCACAAAATTGTTGTAAGAAAAATATATTATCGATTGAGCTTTATAACTTAGCTCATTGTAGTATTTATAATGATCATCCTGATGAGAAGCAAACCAACATGAAAACATAACAAACATAACATCATAATGACGTGACACCCATACCGCTTATTGGATATTTATAACATAGCTCGTGGTGGTATTTACATCCATATACATATGCACATATACCAAAACACCATATCAAAATGGCTTTGCCTCAACCAAAAAACAAGGAAGGATACATAGCCCGCATCTGATCCGCCATCTCCCATGTGGTTTCATCGAGCCCAAAGTGGTTCCATTGCACCTTACTTGCTCAATTTATCAGTCCCAGAGCATGAGCACCTTTTTTTGCAATATACACTGAGGCTCCGACTGTAATTCTCCATCTGGTTCCACCTACAATACATACCAGTCAATCACGTGATCCACATCTTTAACATACTTATTAAGCAATGACACATGGAAAACATCATGGAATTTCACTGTTGGAGGCAGTGCAAGTTGATAGGCTATTGGCCCAATCCTCTCAAAAATACTGAAGGGTCCACAAAATCGTGGTGCTAGCTTGGAAAATAATCTAATCTGTAAGGAGCTCTTCTTTGGTTTCATGTGCAAGTACACGTGTTCCCCATCCTAGAACTCCTTGAACAACCTGTTCCAATATCCATAGCTCTTTAACCTATCTTATGCTACTTTTAGATTCTTCTTTATAACCTGTATTTCATGTTCCATGTCTGCCAACATGTCTGGTTCAATCAATAGCCCATTAACTGGATCGCTCCAACTGATAGGAGTATTGCAACTCTGCCCATATAATGCCTCAAACAGACTCATCCTCAAATATTCCTGATACCCATTGTTGTAAGCAAACTCTACCAGTGGAAGATACTCTTCCCACTTTCGTTGTTGATGCATCATTGTTGTGGGTGAAACCAACCTAGTGCTTTGGGTTGAGAACCCCAACAGAGCAGAGGGCAAACCACAACAAGAAATTCTCAGGCAATCAACCAAAATGCTTATTCTATTAAACTGTATAGGAGTGTCCTTACATTGATTTCCTTCATTTGGGTAGATCCCGCAAGGTGCAAACCCTAAGCTTCTCCTGGTGTTCTTGAAACCTGAAAATTATTCAAATGGAACATACACAACAATAGAAACATAAAGCATGTTCATGATATTAACTTTAAATCATATAAATGAATGACTAATTATACATCAATATAAGATTCATAAATGAATTACAACATAATTTGATGCATAAACACATTTAATATCGGAAACAGAACAACATTCCTTTTATTGAAGTTAGCTACAAGTAAAGTGGAGAAATACGACCTGAGTCCTTCTTTGGCTCCAAGTGGAACTGTCCTCCGGATCCGTCCTTTCCCAGCCTTCAACAATCTTCCTTCATCACCAATACAAGGATATCTCAAGCAAGATGAAAGATATTTATAACAAGGAAACAAGGGTTTCCTGAAGCTTTGGGAAGTGCAAGAGGCATAGGGACTCATCAGAATCGATCAAGGATAATCTCACTATAGTATCAATATCTCATATCTTCTCCCTTAAGGCCTTCCCATGGAGGTTTATTTATACTTCTCCAAATTAATTTTTTCAGTTGGGAAACAGTTGGGCCACAGCCAATAGGAGGTGAGTAACAGGTAAAACCCGTGAACTCCCCCCGAAATTAAGAAAATTTAATTTTTTTAAGTGTTTTAACGTATGTACACAGGTTGGGTATATGCTGACCCATGTGTACATGCTTTTATCACAGGGAAAAGTAGCGTATAGGGAATAAAACATTGTTTTTTAGATTTTGGACCAAGTCTGGAAGGAAGGGTTTCCCTAGTCCATAATCAGAGCATCAAATCTACCAAGAGTGGTAATGGTGATATAATAGATGCCCCCTAATATATGAGCTCGGAAGGGTACATGATGGCCAAAATGTATTAAGTGTATGGAAGGAATCATGCCGAGACCGAGGAGGAGTTCACCAAAATTCAGCCTACCAAGCCATCGAAAGAGATCAAAAAGAAATTGTTGTCTAAGGCGGGCATATCCATCCTCAAAAATAGTAAAGCATGTTCGCATGTCAAGTACAAAAGTGGATCCAATATGCATATGAGTATAAAGGAACTGAAGATACATAATGGATCATCTGATCATAATCAAGAAAGTACATGTCTGAATATCACATATAAAGAGTTGATCAATGATGTTGAAGTATGAAGCTGATCAATGATGCCGAAGTATGAAGATGATCACGAAAGTCAAGAAACTGATCTAAATAGTACCAAGTGAACATGATGGAATAAATGGTACTACACTACAACTCGGGTTCCAACATATAAGATGTCATTGTAAGGAACCACAAAATATAATGTGGATGGTGTCAACTAGCAGAAACATGAGCAACTGACAAGTGAACCAAGACATGCTGATGCAAACCTGAGGTCTTCACTGACCACCGTGGTACATTTCTACACAATGGGAATGAATGATCTGAATTTGACCATGTAAGAAATCATTTGATTACCATTCATTCATGTATACCATTAACAAACGCCAGACTACTCACCGATAATGATGATGAGAGTCAAGGTACCCAGTACAATCTAATGAGTGCGAATAAATGAGCTGTAGTCGAACACTTGAAAGAATCTATCAATCAGGAGACAATGATGTTTTCCCGCTATCGATATTGAAGGAATTTACCACTGATGACTGCAAACCCTAAGGTACTACCAAAGGGACTCTAGATCTCTTTCCCATAGCAATGAGCTAAAGTCGATGGGAAAAGATCCGCTAGAAGGAAGGCATTAAGGCATCCTTCATCAATCTAGCGCGAGTGTAACCCATAGGCCAATAATGTTGAAGGAATCAGACAAACAAAGATGTAGTAACCCAACCAAAGCACGTTTTTGGCGTACACAAAATGTGGCTAGCGCATGATAGAAACCCTTTGAACCAACCAATAATGAAAGCTGACACAGAGGTGAGGAATCCACCAATAGGGTCAAATGGAAACCAAGGCACTGCATGAAACCCAATGTGTGATAATAAAAGCTGATGTCGAACACAAGGGAAACCACCCAGTTAAAGACCCATGATACTCATCGATGTTGAGAACAAGGTGACCTATCAATAATGAAAATAGGGCCAGGGTGTGGCTCTAGATCTTCCTTCAGAGCAATTTTTCGTAGTCGATAAGGACAAGACCCACCAACAAGAAGTCAATGGAGACCTTCTCAAACCGGCATGAGCAAAGGACCAATAAAACTGATGTGATAACGAACATGACGCTGACAACCAAGAATGGCCAACTAAAAAATAGGTCAAGAGACATCGCAGAGAGGCCAACTAAGGTTTACTTCCCTTGAACAAAAACACGACTCAACTGTGACTTCATGGCAGCATATGATAACTTTGTATAAGTTTGTCATGCAAGAGGCATAAGCAAACTCTCCATATGATTGGAAGAGGTAACCAATCTAAGGAGTACTCACTCGATAACAAGGTTAAGGCTCTCCTAAGTCAAACTAAAGCCCATCCCAATGGAGGAAAGACTTACTTTTGCGTGCTTTGTTCTAGGGAAACATGACTAACTCTAGATGCCATCAAAATATGGAAATAATGTCCCGTTCCCGCTCTTTTTGGAATATATAATTTTTTTGTGTTTTTCTTTTATATGGAAAAAGAATAAAAGAATGCTATAGTATAGTGGAAAGAACGAGTGTCGAAAAAACAGATGCTCTAGTTCTTGGGAGGGAAACATTCCTATGCTCAGTGTAAGGTGGTGAAACTGGTCAAGGAAACTCAAAGGAGCGTTCTTTCCACAGGTAAAAAGGTGTGTTAAGTTGCAGAGGCTAAGTGATTGCAAGGTTGATTTGTAGAGGAAATGGTCAAAAAAGTGGCTTAAACATGAGTCCAACTGAAGCCAGATCAAGGCCAAAAGGTGCAAATAATCAATATGAAATGCAGCAGTACAACTCAACACAAAGGAGCCTCTAGGGTATGAGGCAAAAAAGTAGCGCAGAAGAATGAGAATGAGTCTTCAACGCACATGTCATGGCAGGACTAAAGAGGACTCTCGAGCCTACTAAATGTAGCAACATGGACAGCCAATGTCAGCGAGGATCTAACTAAGATGCCCATGTAAAGGTTGGCTCTACCATTGCATCATGATTTTTAAAGTCGGCGAGTGAAAATGGTTTGCAAACTAAGATACGATGGGGTCAACCTTATGGAAAACGTATCGCAGTATGGAGGCTAGTATGCAAAATGCAGCGGAAACTGGTATTCCCTAACCTATATGCCAGTAAAAAAATGATACCTGCCATGATGGGTCTACGGTCATGGGACCAAAATGATGTCTCGAAGAAGCATCCAAAAATTCTTGAAAATACAACCCATTCTCGACACTCCAAGCCAAAAGGTAAAAAAGTCCATAAGACAAAAATCAATTTTTGAATAAAATAATTTTTATTTTTCAACTTATAGAAGGACTTTTGGACTCACAATTTTGTCATTTGTGTTTTAAGCAAGGAGTTGTGGAGACAAATTCAAACAAGCTTCCTCCAACCAATTAAACCGTTCAAATCGTTCCAAAACTTCCGGGTAACCCTTATATCCTACTTGTAATTATTTGTGATACTTTTTAAATGTTTTTTTTCAAGTTTTGACCATAGGAAAATATGTCAAAAATTTCAACTCTGCATACACGCGGGTGGAATACAGGTAACCGGCACATACGAGGCCCTACATGCGACTGTGTTAAATGGCAACCGTGTGTGTGCGAGTAAAAACTTTAAAACATAAATCTAATGGTTTGAAACATTTTTTTTGGGCAGGATGACCATAACCTGGTGAGAAAGGGAGCATAGTGCTATAGATAATCAAGTAATGGAGGACCAAAATGCCTTGGATGCATTAAGAGGCTGTGTCTTTCTAAAAAAAATTAAAATTCCAAATATGAAATCCAACACATGATTGCTTGAGTTATTGATTCATTACTGGAGTGCAAAGATGATGCATTCATGATCGATGAGATGCCCCTAAGGATCGAGATTGAAGATATTTACGTCATTACCAGCCTATCTCGAAGAGGAGAGGTAGTGCATTCTACTGGTAGGATGAGGGGTAATCTTTCTGTAGAAGACTAAGTCCACATATACTGTTTCGGTCATCCTAAAAATATTGGAAGTCAGATTCCAATCAAACATGTGGAAATCTTGTTCTTGGAAATTCTACTATTTACCATTGCCAGGGTAAATGGTTCTGCTGCGTTTCATCAAGCCTCACGAGTATCTATGAGTCTAGAAGTGGAATGTCTCACCACAATGTTTGATTGGTGCACACCTCTACTAACTAATATGAAGAACCAACTGACCTCCATTAAGAAGGGTCAGACAAAGAACTTTGGATATGGCACAATCTTATGCTCATTCTTCTCTTTGAAAGTACCTAGGCTTCGACCCAAGGTATTATTGACTATCATAAGCCCTAGAGATTCACAAATGGGTAGATGGGCTGACCTGATGAAACGATGTGCCCAGGATGACTTTTGATGACAAGTTTTTTGCATGGTAGGATCAACAAGTCATCGCAGTTGATGACTACCTCTATGCTAGGATGGATTTCCCGGGAGATCTAGATTTAGTGCTATCACTGAATGCTGCATGGCGTGCCATAGGTAACAAATTTTTAATTTTTAAGATTTTTTTGGATTTTTAATATAAATGAACTTAAAAATATTTTTCATGAGACAAAACACTTACAAAATATATTGATCGTGTTTCTGATGTGGGACCAGTGAGACCTGATGGATTTCCTCGATATAGGCGTCATGGAAGAGATTTCGAAAGGCATGCAGTTGAGACAGAGATATTTCTCCATTCAATTCAGAGGAACTTGGTGAGACTGACTCACCAAGTACCCATGATAGCCATAGACGACCTACCCGAGGAGATGCAGCGCCGCATGGTAGGAGTACCACGGGACTGGGTACGACTCTTTCGGCATGTGGCCAATGCAATTCCTTATTTTCAAGCTACTCATCCTGAGCCTGCTAGATAAATGATCATATCTTTTTATGATTAGAAATGATGATGGGCATAAGCCCAAATTTTGTAGGGCATTTTGTTCCAATTTTTTTATATTATTTTGGACAAACACTCTATCTATATACAGGCGACTTTATGATGATCATATATACAGATGATACTTCGATTATTTTTTATGTTTTTTAATTTGATGAATGATTTATATGCCAATCTAATGCTTGATTAGCAATAGAATTTGCTAATGAATTTTCTGATCGTGGAATGTGAACTTATGTGATATAAACAAATGGTCATTGCAACAATCTCACTCTCAGAAATTGGCAACACAAAAAGGGATCTTGTACTCCATAAGTGTTATTCAGTTGAGATACCACCAGTTGTTAGTCTAAATAAACCACTAACGAATCAATACCAAGAGATATTGCTTCGGATAGCAAATTAATAACATCGGTATATTCGGTAATATTATTCGAAGGAGGACCAATACATACTCCTCTCGAAACCATAAACTGGCCAGATGGATAATAAATCACCCAAGCCGTGGAAGCAAGGTTCTGGGTATGCCTACTCGCACCATCGGCGAATCCTAGATATACTAAATCATCCATCAATACCTGCCAAATCAGATCAAAAATATCGACATCACTAAAACTGATAGATAGATATGTACAAACATACAATATATACAAACAAGTAAGTGCTCAGCCAAAGCCTAAGCAAATTACTTCTTAAGGTAGAGCCCATTTCTGGGCTCTGCCAACTTGTTTCCTTCAAAGTCAATTAATTCATAAGCCCCCTTTTTCAAAACGTGGTTGACTATAAAGGGATCGTACCACATATATTTAAACTTGCCTGCTCCTAGGGCATCTTTGTCTTGATCGTAGACCCGGACAAGGTCACCTTCAGAAAAATTCCGAGGATGGACAACTTTATCGTATTAAGTTTTTATCCTCTTTTTATGGGCTTCGTTTATTATGGCGGCATCTCGACACTTCTCATCAAGATGCTCCAAATTAACGAGGTGTTCCTCAAAACTATAAGTCTCTGGAAGAAGTTCAACAACTAGCATAAGAGAAGGAATTTCACATTCAATAGGAAAGATAGATTCCAACCCGTAAACTAGTTGAAAAGGAGTAAAACCAGTGGCAGACTTAACTGACGTTCGGTGTGCCCAAAGTGTTGGATACAACATGGTGTGCCAATTGGATCGAGCTTTGTTAATCATCCTTTGCAGGATGAATTTAAGGGATTTGTTCATGGCTTCAACCTGCCCATTGGCTTGAGGATAATACAAATATGAATGCTCCTTCCAGAAACCCAGTTTGAGAGCCAATTCAGACATCAGTTGATTTTAGAAATGACTACCATGGTCAGTGACAATCTCTCTCGGGATCCAAAATCATGAAATAACCTGATTGAAGAGAAATAAGGCCGTTGTTTCACTGTCATTTTTGAAAGTAGGCATGGCCTTAGCCCACTTCGTAAAGTAGTCTATGACTACAATGATATACTTGTGATTCCCTACCGAAGGAAAATTACAAGTAGTAAAATCAATGCCCCGCTTCATCAACGGACCGACAGTGACAATAGGGAAAAGCGGATCTGGTTTGAATATAGACTTGACAAGGATGGCATCTTTTGACAGCTTCAATATAATCTTTGAAAATCGAAGGCCGAAAGTAGCCTGTTCGCAAAATTTTTTGGGTTGTTGCAAGCCCTGATAGATAACCGCCATAAGCTCCATTATGGAAATCATTAAGAACTGACTCAACTTTTTCCAAAGTTAAACAACGCCTAAGGATTGAATCAATCCCGCGATGATATAATGTGTCACCTATAATAACATAATCCTTAGCGAGGTGATGCAACTTTCTACACTCATCTTTGGAGAAAGTGGGTGGAAACTTCGAAGTCTGGAGAAATATAATGGTATCCCCATACCAAGGATCTTGTGAAGAAATGACAAATAAATGTTCACTGGGAAAATTTTCCTCATGAATAACTTCTTCCTCACAAGGCAGCTCTGATATCAACTCTGCAAATACTAAAGATTTCTTAAATTTAGCCTACATGAATTCGAGATCAAATTCTTGCAAAATGACGATCCATCTATTATATTTTCCCCCAATCACTCACCTACTGAGAATAAAATGAAATGGATTGACGGCTGTTAAGATGAATGTTTTTCGAATCCAAATGTAATGTCGAAGCCGCTGGATAGCATGGATAGCTACCAAAGCTAATTTGTCGATGGGAGAATAGCTTAGTTTAGGACCAACCAAGCCTCGACTACGGTAGTAGATGACATGCTCACAGAAGGCATCATCTTCCTGAACCAGGACCATACCAATGGTTGATTATGTTGCAGCAAGATACAAGAGGAAATCTTTGCTATAATTAGGTGGACTCAACAATGGAGCAGAATTTAATCCTTTTTTCAAAGCATCAAAAGATCATTGTGCGAAATCATCCCATAAAAACGAGACTCCTTTCTTAAGCAAACGCATAAATCCTTTTGTGATCTTGGTGTAATTTTCTATGAACCTCCTCAAGAAATTTGCCTTTTCTTAAAGACTTTGAGGTTGACGAATGGAAGATGAGGGAGGCAACTGAAGTATTTCCTCAACCTTGAAGGGATCAACACGAATCCCCTCTGTCGATACGATGAATCTTAACAACTGACCAAATGTGACGACGAAAACGCACTTATTCGGAAGATTTGATGAGGCCTTTACGTATGTCCCTTTATCATTGTGATTGCCGATTGCAATTTCTTTCATCGGATCAAAGGATTTGATGAGTTTTGTTTATGAGTGTCCCTTTATCATTGTGATATGCGATCTCCAATCGCTTTATCGCAATGTAGAATTATTTGTAATATTTTTAAAGGAACACTTTGTTTTTTATCAAAAGGCTCTATAAAATGAATTCTTTACATTAGACCTTTTGATAAAGATTTTTATTGTGATGAGGTCAATATCAGTTTTATTTATTAACTCACAAATCTAAATAAGTTTATTTAAAAAGGGACCCATTTCATATTAAAAATTTTGTGTAAAGGTTTTTATGGAAATGGTGGATTGTTGTAGAACACAACAATTGGCGATTCATTGGGAGAAACAATTATCTCTAAGAAAATAATATAATACTTTAACCTTCTTAATCTGAAAACCTTGGTGGATAGAGAAAATCTAATATAACTAGGTAATCATAAATTTTGAATATAATGAAAACTATTTTTGCTATCTCTTTCTCATCTCAAAATTAAATACATTCTAAGTTTAAGTAAACCTTAATAGGTTGATAATGATAAAACAAGAGACTTCTCCAACTTAGCTTGTATAATGACTCCTTTGTCACAGGTAGAGCCACTGCTGCCAGCAAACATTCATAATCTTGGCAGGGTTACCTTTTAACCATTTGATCATTCATTGTCCCATCCATTTCAAAGTATAATTTAAAAGAATGAATCCAAAAGATATGTTTCCACATTTTTGTATTGCATTTTATTTTTTCCTTATTTTTTATTTTGTAAGATAAAAATTCATTGTCATGGTTTGGTGGCCAGCTATTGACAATGCCATTCACTAGTTGTAATTTAACTGAACAAGCTGGCTCGTGATGAGACCCGTTGTCTTATAATTATAAGCCATTACCCTGTTTTGGTATGCAATGTTGCTAATGTCAATTGAACTAGTCCCCTATGATCATGGTAAGTAGGCTTGTGATAAGACCTCCTATCGTTTATATCAAATATATTTTAGAATTACACTCTGAAAAATCATAAACTTTGATGGATGGGATGAATAATTTTCTCCTTAAGAGAACATGGATGATAGTTTTGAGAGTTGAAGATGCTAAGATTGAATCAGTCTTTGTTTTCTATTGATAACCTTTTTTAAGCTTCTAAAACTTTAGAATGATTTACAGTATTTTCAAGTTTTGAAAAGATTTCACAAAAATAAGGGTTTTCAGAGTTTAATTATACCTAATTTCCTAGAACTTTTCCTTTTCTTTCAAGGCTTCCATCTATCAAAAGTAAATATTATGACTATTTTCTTTTAAGTAACCTTTTCAAAATAGTAAAGACCAATAGAAGGCTATTTACAACTTTATTTTCTAAGAGAGGAAATAAACTAATTATACACACAAATATAGCTGAAAATTGAATATTTACAAAGTGAGAAGGGGTTACCTCCTCAATTGAAGAATTTTTTCAAAGTAAGCCCATTGACAAGAAGAGAATCTCTTTTTCCTAATAGATCTTGCAATATGAATGTTGATGGGCCTATCTTCTCACTGATTTGAAATGGTCCGAGCCACATTTTCTGAAATTTAGTGTGTTTTCCTTTATCCTCGTGGGCTTTGTCCCATTTCAAAACAAGATCACCAACTTGTAGATATTTTGAGCCTGTTGAAGTTGTATTGAAAGAATACTTAATAATTTTTTGATGTTTCGCATGTGTAATTTGGGCTTTCTCCCTTTCTTCCTCTAGTTTCAGGATCTGATTATATCTCAATTGAATAGAAGATGAGCGATTTTCTTCAATAAACTGCACTAAGGCAAGTGATGGAAGTGCTAAGTTTACTAGTATGATAGCCTCCTTTCCATACACTAGATTAAATGGAGAAGTGCCTATTGAGGCCTTTTGTGTTATACGATCTGCCCATAGTGCAAATATCAAAGACTTATACCAGTTCTTATGATTCTGATCAATAGTTCTCTTAATGATTTTGATAAGATTTTTATTGGTGGATTCTGCTAAACCGTTTCCCTGAGGGTAGTAATTTGCAGAATATTTCAATTTGAATCCTCTTTTGATAGCAAATTCAAGTATGGAATTACCAGAGAAATAAGATGCATTGTCAAAAACAAGAGCATTTGGGACACCAAACCTGGTAATGATGAACTGATCTATGAATTCAATGATTGCCTCAAAGTTTGTTGTCTTCAAAGGAATTGCTTCCACCCACTTAGTAAAGTAATTTGTAGCTGTAAGGATATACCTATGGTGTTTGGATGAATGTGGAATGATTTCTCCAATGATATCTAGTCCCCATTGTTCAAAGGGTTGTTCAATGTTGATTGGTTGCAAAGGAAAAGTTGGCTTCCTTTGTCTTCCACTGGTAGTTTGACATGTTCTTCATTTCCTTACATATTCATGAGTGTCTTTAAATAAGGTTGGCCAATAATACCCAACATGAATAATTTTGTGGGCTATTGTATCAGCTCCAAAATGTCCTCCTGTTGGACCATCATGTAGTTCCTGCAAGACTTTTTACGCTTCAGGTTTTTCTAAGCATCTTAACAAAATTGAATCATAATTCTGTTTAAACAACACATCATCAAAAATCGTAAAGATTTTTGCTTTGAGTCTTATGGCACGTTTATTTTTATAGGAAAGATTAGAAGGAGCATATCCATTTTTCAAATAGAATATCAAATCAGCATATTGGGACTCAGGATTAATGGTACTTATCTCATTGATTTCTTCAATATTGCTTGTACCTTCATGTTCTTGAATATTAGAAGCTCCTGCAAAAACCTTGGCCTTTGACAATCTTTGCTGGTCTAATGTCCAAATCATATTCTTGTAATGTCGTGACCCAGTTTGCCCTTTTTTCTCCCAATTCCATTTGAACAAGTAACTGTCTTACTGCTGAAAAAGGGACTATAACTTTTGTGTGAGATTTTAAGAGAAAGGGCCTAAAGTGTTTAATGGCTTTATATACAAAAAAGGCTTGCTTTTCAACTTCTGAGTAATTAAGTTCAGCACCTTGAAGATTTGAACTATAAAATGAAATTGGTGCTTGCAAGTTTTGATCATTTATTTGTGTTAGGACTGCTGCGTAAGATGAATCAGAGGTAAGAGTATATAAAATGAAATGATTTGAAAAATCAGGAGTGTTTAATGCGGAAGCATTTATGATTGCTTGCTTGATTGAATCAAAAGCCTCTTTTTCTATATGTCTCCATTTAAACACTGAATTTTTCTTGATCATGGTTTGTAATGGTAAAACAATCTGTGAAAAATCTGGAACAAATATTTTTTCAAAATTAATTTAACCTAAAAAAGATTGCATTGTTTTTTTATTATGTGGAAATGGAATGTCAGAAATCTCTTTGATTCTATCTGGATCAATATAAATACCTTCTTTTGAAACAATGAACCCCAAGATTTTGCCTTGGTCAAGAGCAAAAAAGGACTTCTTAGGATTGAGTGAAATGCCATACCTTTTGCAATGTTCAAAGATTCGTTTCAAGTCATGTAAATGATTTGATCTTTTCTTAGAGAAAATAGTAATGTCATCCAAATAGACAACTGTTGGACACCTAATCCTAAATGGGTTAGTATGGAAGCCGAATGGGCAAAAGGAGTCCAAGAGACCTTGGGATGTGAAACCCAAGTGTCACATAATGTACTATAAATGTATATCATTTGTCAATAAAAATTGTATTGCATGTTTTATCATTCATATTCCTTTGCTGTCCATGTGTGTTTGACATGGTATCAGAGCGGGCGATTGTTGGTCCTGCTCCAATTTCAGCCATTTGTTTTATGGATTTTCTGCGCAAGTCAGTTCTACATTTCATGAATGTTTTATCAGCAGTATTTTAGCTGCATTCTCTGTGCACAATTCCCCAAATAGAAAAGTCTGACATTATTCTCCTGCTCTGACGCTTCCACTGCCCTGAACGCTGCTCCTGTAGCTGCTCCACCTGCCCTGTTCATTTGAATGCACTCAGAATCCAAAACCATTCCATATTCCTGTGCCACTGGGCTTTGTCCATAATTAACGCATCTGTCATGGCCTGTCTTGTGTATCACTGACCGCTCCTCCTTGATTGCTTGGTTAACGCTTGAATGATATACGTTTTCTGCTACTGTGCATCCGTTTGTAACAGATTTGTTTTGTCGTAGAATCAGCAGGGCCATACCTTGTCCTCACTCAATAGCTGTGATCTCGTCTTACCCTCCATCTGTCTAAATAGTGAATACGAGCTTCTGCGTACCCTCAAACCACCTCCATTTGCTTCAGTTCCATCTCGCCCTGTCGGACCTCTGTCTCCGCGCGAAGACACTTGGAATCCTTGTATAGTCTCATCTTCGCCTGCTTCAACTTTACAATGGAATCCGCAAAGGAGCAAATGCTCTCAGCCACTTCACTACTGGAAGCATGGTTGTGAGCACGTTTTAAATGCGTGGTGGTCTCTATCCCATATACCGATTGGTATATTTATTTGAACAAAGCATTTAAATCGAGGGATAGAAAGCGTGAAAACATCAAGCTGTCGTACCAATCACTTGCTCGCTGAGCAACTGGAACTAGGCAGCCCAATTCTTGCCTCATGTACAGTAGTTGATCCATCATCCCGCAATCAAGAATGTTGCCTGCGTGTAAATGCGTGTGAAAAGTTGTGCCTGTGTAAATGTGTGTTTTGTTTTTTTCCATTGTGATTTTTTCTTCCAAGGGCGACATGCTTCTGCCACTGCAAAAGAAAATTTTCGAATGATGATGTGAGGAGATCAGGAAGGGCTGAACAATCTCGTGAACTGCTATCCATATGTTTGTAAAAGCATCCGGAATCTTTAAATGATTCACGGAGAAGGGTTTATCGTCGGTCACAACCAATGATTGGCCGTGGAGGAGCGTCGGGAGTCTTGTACCCGCCAGAAGACGCATAAGATTGGCCATGAACAGCCTGCTGTTGGGAACCACATGGTATCTCACATTGTTTGTAAAATCTCCCTCGAATTCTGAAATACTATCAAGCGTTGAAGGGGCTCTGCGGTTTTATTTTTGTGAACGAGGTCTTGGTTCGCCAGAGAAGAGTCCACAACCGCCGCATAGTCACAAGTTATGTGGAGTCCAACGTTAGTTGGAGAAGGTGAATAGTATCAATGCGCAGTTTTTTAAAATCATTTAAATCATTTGAATGATAATGTTACCCTGCTACGTTGTATAGTTAAAGCTTTGAAGTGATAGCATTTGATACATAATATTTCAATGTAATTTCCAGATTGAGATTTAATACATGGGCGCATTTGTTTCATGGAAAGTTTATTTAAAATCCGCTATTAAAAGCCATATGTGAAGTGATGGGTAGAATGCATTGAATAGTGTGTCGGTTATTGAATATGTAAGGTGAGTTTCAATGTTATTTGAAATGATGGTGGCAGTATGAGATTTCATATCAGAATGCGTGAAATTTATTGGGCAGTGGTGTGAATTCGTTGATTGAAAAACATAAACACATTCTTTTATTTGAATTAAAATCGAGCCATCTATGAATGGAATTATTGGATTGAGTAGTGTTTGATTTTACTTCTGCATCAAGTTAGAAGTCCAGATTGTATTGAGTTTGGAAATGGCATGAAGATTGTTGAATTGAGCACTAGCACTACTTCCACTTTTATTTCAGTGCTTTCTCAGCTTACTATAACAAATGAGACAGAAAGAGAGTGGCAAGATCAGAGAACACTGATTCGTACCCCAGTCAAGGCATATGAGCATTCAAGTCTTGTCCATGACAGTGTTATAATTATTGAAGTTTTGATAGCCATCATTTCTGATTTGAAAGTGAAGGAGTACTTGAAGGATCCAAGCAAGTTTGCAGTTTTTGTTGCCCCAGTTGTGGTATTAAAACTCATTATAGTCTCTATCTACATATATATGCATTGATTCCCTGATTCATTTGCTGCACATTTATATAAGATATTGCTGTGTACTGTGAGTAAATATTACTTTTCTGCATTAAGTAATAATTGTGATCAGTTTTTTAAGGTGTAAATCTGACATTGAAGAAAAGTGGCCAGAATCAGTGAAGTATTAGAGTTCATGAAAACTCTTATACAATCTACTGTTGATGACACATTACAAATCAGCAAAGGATCTCTCTCAAAAATTCAGACATGTCTACAAAATGTACAAGAAAAGATCGATTTTTTGCAGCTTGAATCACAGCTACAGCAAGAAGAGCTACATCAAAATAGACACCATTATGAACCTGTTTTTGTTCATAACATTGAGACAACCACCCATCAGCAGCATGTTAATAATGTTACAGTTCATTCAAATAAAGCAGCAGTTGTATATGCAGATGCAGAAACTCAGTCTGCACTTCCCAAGCCCATCATCAAACCTTGGGAACAGCTTGTCCACAACAAGCACAGAACTGGTCTTGGATATGACAAGGAC
>APFE031182007.1:323597-352289 GCA_000404065.3 Pinus taeda
AAGACTCTAACTTCTTGCCAGCTTTGGAAGAGTTCTGGGAACTGCACTAAGCGTTCCAGTGTTGGTGGCCATCCTTAAACCACCGCCCTTATACCAACATTTCAGAGAGCACATTCAGCCTAGTGCTGCCATGCATATTTGCACATTTTGTATTACAGCTCTCTTCTTGGACTCATACATAACCCTTCGGATTAAGGGGGGGAATGTTGGACACCTAATCCTGAATGGGTTAGTGTGGAAGTTGAATGGACAAAAGGAGTCCAAGAGACCTTGGGATGTGAAACCCAAGAGTCACATAATGTACTATAAATGTATATCATTTGTCAATAAAAATTGTATTGCATGTTTTATCATTCATATTCCTTTGTTGTCCATGTGTGTTTGACAACAACTACTGATTTATTGATTAGACCTTTGAATGCTATGTCCATCGCTCTTTGGAATGTAGCTCAAACATTGATTAATCCGAAAGACATTTTTTGATAGGCATAAGTTCTCCACTTAGTTCTGAAAGTAGTCTTAAGTTTGTCATCAGGGTGCACCAAAATTTGGTTATACCCTGAAAAACTATATAAGAAGGACATTAATTCAGAACCAGCGACTGAATGGAGAGTTTGCTCCATTGTTGGTAGAGGGAAGTTATCCTTTTGACTTGCTTTATTAAGATTTCTGAAATCAATACAAATTCTAATGTCACCATTTCTTTTCCTTACTGGCACCATATTGGACACCCTATTTGAATGTCTAACAGGAAAAATTATCTTAGCTTTCAAGAGTTTGTTTAATTCAGCTTTTATTTGAATCTCGAGGTTAGGATGAATTTTTCTTAATTTCTGTTGTACTAGTTTTTCTTCAGATATCATTGGAATTGAATGTTGTATGATAGAAGTATCGCATGTTTTCAAATCATCATATTTCCAAGAGAAGACACTTTTATATCTATGCAATAATCTGATAAATGCAATTCTTTCTTCTAAAGTAAATCCTAATCCCAAATTGATGTTTTGTGGATTGTCCTCTGTACCAAGGTTTATTAATTCAAATCTCAAAGTAGAACTTTGAAGCTTTGAATTAGTAACTTGTTTAAACCTATCTTTGATGTCATAAAGGTCTTCAAGTTTGACCATTGGTTTAGGTATTGAGTTTTCTTCAAATTTTTCTTTCATTTGAAGATCATGCTCACTTTCATCAATAATTTGATCATCATAGGACTTATCAGAAGTTAAGAAATTTAAAATGTCATCGTCATGATTGAATACTCGCTAGTTAGTGACATTATCGGGAATTGATGGTCTGAAAATTAACTCTACTGAAAATCTATCAGGACTGTAATCTTCAGATGGAAAGAGCTTAGAAGCAACATTGGCTAGTAAATATGTTGCTGCATTTTGGGATCTAGGAATGGGAGAAATATTAAATGCTAGAAAATGAGATACAAGGTCTTGTACCAAGGATTGATAATGTTTAAAGTGATTAGAAAGACAATGTATAGTATTTCTGACCTGTCTTATAACAATTTCAGAGTCACCAAACACTTTCAAATATTGAACCTTAAGACCAATTGCCTTATAAATTCCTTGAATCAAGGCTTCATATTCAGCAGTATTGTTTGTGCACTCGAATTCTAATCTGCATGATAACATGGTCTTTTTTGCCTCGGGACTAACATCCTACTCCTGCACCTTCATTAGATTTAGACCCATCAAAATATAATGACCAAAATAAAGGTTTATCTACAATTTTATTTATAATTTCATCAGCAATTTTAACACACCTTGATGTATCTGTTTAAGAAAAAAAATGTATTTGAGATGTGAAACTATTAACTGAGAAAGGTGATGATTGAGCAGTAAAATTACCAAAGAATGATTCAGATGAGTAGTTACCCAGAACGTTATTGTTGAATGTTATAGGCTGGTTTTCTTGTTCAAAATCTGTTACAGTATGAGTCATATGCTTCTCTCAATCAATCTTAATCTGATTTGGCTTTCCTTTATAGGGAATCCACATGTGAGACCAATTGGTGGAAATGTAACCATGAAGTTTCTCAGACCAGTCTCTACTTAAAATCAAACCATAGAACTCAGGAATATCAATGATTAAAATGTCAATTTTTTGAACCACTCTTGGATCAGCTGATAACCTAATGGTAACTGAATTGATTTCTCCTAATACTTGGACCTTAGTTCTATCCAACTGGACAATATGGATTACAAACTTTTGGGGTTCAATATTCAATTTAGAACAAACTGAGGCTGGCATTATATTCGAGTTAGCCCCTGAGTTTATCAAGCAATTGTGCAGATTTCTATTATAAATCTCGTAGGTCAAGAGAAAAGGATGAGTATGAGAATTTTATCTATCTCTGATTAGAACAACATCAGTAGCTTCTAATTTACGAGGTGGTGGTTTACCTGCCTCATTAGCAGCTTTGGACAATACAACATGTGGAAGTGGAGAAGAAGGTACTACATCTAATTCCTTGAGTAGCAATTTTTGTTGATGTTTGAGCTTACTAAGCTAAAACATAGTGATATTTGCCTTCGTTTTCTTCATGTCTTCAATGATGTTGTAGTTTATAGAGTCTGTAACTAAATGTTTTAGATGTTGAAGGTGGATTGGAAGCTGATGGCTAATTTTGAGTAGGTGTCGTTGTAGACTTCTTTGTGGGAACTTTTTCTTTAGTAGTAGTACCCATGTTCTTTTTCTTTTAAGTTGCTTGAACAGGTTCTGGAGTGCTTTTACTCCTGGTACTTACTGGGAAAGCTTCCTGTTCATTTTCAGTATCAGAATTGGGCAAAATAAAGTCCCACATCCCATGACATTCTACAGTTACCTCTTCTTCAGTTTCTTCAGATGGCAAGGCTGTATCTTATTCTTCATCATCCTCGGGGTTTGACTCAGCATTGGATATAGCATTAGGGGGTTTTGATTTTGATTTATTAAAGCTTCTTAATGGCTTTTTAGTTGAAGTCTCAGCTACTTGCTTCTTGATTTCTATCATTTCATTTGACATAGTCTTTAGAACTTTTTGGAGACCTTCCATATCGTATGGATCTTTAGCCATTTTCTTTTTCGAATCATCTTTGAAGGAGACTTTTTAAGATTTTCTATCTTCAAGAACAGCTTTCTTTTCTAAGGCGATAATACGTTTTTCTACAACAAGTGCCTCTTTCATATTTTCTGCTAGAGTAGGTTTTGCAGTTCTATCTACAAAGATAGTTATGTTTGAAGGTAAAGCTGTTATATACCATTCACTTCTAACTTGTTCACTAGGTTTAGAGGTGGTACGAATATTATTTAAGAGTTTATTAAATCGTGAATTAAACTCTTTAATAGGCTCTCTAGACTCTATTCTAAGATTTGAAAGATCATTGATTAACGTTGCTACAGATCTGTCATCACCATATTTAGTCAAGAACTGTTCTTGAAAAATATTCCAACTAGTAATGGATCCTGATGGTAAGGAAAAGTACCAAGACCCGGCTAATCCTTGTAGGGTATAAGGGAAAAGTCTGACAACCACATCTTCCTCCGTAACTCCTTTTAAGTTAATTGACAACATAAAGTTGTTTATGTGTTCATCTGCCTATATGCCTACATCTGGATTGCATTTCGACAACCATTTTCCAGGATGAGCTAGTAATGGGTGCAAAGGTGCAGGTCTTGTGACTGCACCAAGATTTTTCCATGAGTTCTATGCCATTGTCGAGCTACTAATAGATGATAGTGCTGATGAAGTTCCAGATGGTTGGGAAGGAGTAGATATTGAAGTTTGAGAAGGTTGAGAAACAAATATTGAAGTTCCAGTTCCCTGTTGAACAACAATCTGGAGTGGAGGAGTGGATGGTTGACTTCGCACTAGAGAAGATGAAATGGATGATGATGATGAGAAATTTTCACTATCAGATCCTTCAGTTGTCTTCCTTGCCCGCTTCCTTTGAGGCAAAGGTAACTCAGTAGGTTCAATACCAAGCTTTTCACTCTGAACTCTGGTGAGGGGGTGAGAAGGAATGAATTGTGAAGTTACACTGCCTTTAGATAACTTGGATTTCTGTGGTGATATTGAGAATCCTTGAAGTTTGTGGATTAGAGACTATATTTCAGGAGATTCTAGAGTTAATTTATCTGAGATATTTTGGGGTTGAGCAGTGGTTGTTGATTTCTCAGCTTCTTGCTTGAAAACTAGAGTTTCAGCATGCAAGGGAGAAGTCGGAGGTGAGTTTGAGGGAGATTTACTCTCAGAATGCATTATAGATTTGGGTTTGCTCACCATTCACAATTCATGCCCTCCTTCTAGCGCCAAAAATGTTGATGCCTCAAAAATCACTGCATCAACATCGGGTAAAACCACCTGGTCTGGACCTTAAAGGCAGCTTCTTTTCCATTTGGTGTGGTGGCTCCAACTGGATATAATGGGACCAGTTTCCCAATGATTTAGAAATGGGATGGATAAATGATTGGTTTTCTAATATCTAATGGGAATGATGGATGATTTATTCTAAGAGGTAACAATATAAATAACTAATCTATCCCGGGAAGTCTTTCTCTTAGTGCAATTTTTGATGATTCTTATTGACAAGTAGGCATATAGATGACTCTACTTATAAACAAAAATATTCATTCATATGATAATTAATTTGTTCAAATAGTTGAACAAAGTAATAATTAAAACATTATTACACTAATTTTTATATATCATTGACACACATATGTATGAAAAATAACAACTCTTAAACATTCAATAGTGATAAGCCAAAGAATTGTTGTGAAAGCATATACATATATCAATAATAGAAAAACAAATAAATGTTGATTCACATAAAAGCACGAAGCAAAAACATAGGTAGTAGTACCATATGTATTTGAGTCTCCTACGATATGAATCGCATTTAAATCCCGCCTTTCAACTTAGAAATTCTTTTACAGGAAACAATAGTGCATATCACATAAAAGTATTCTTCATCAAAACTTAGAATTCAGGTCCAAGTTTTATAAAAATAAATATATCGGAAGTACAATAGTGCAACTTACGATCCAAGTCTTAATACAAAAATTTGAGGACCCTTTCAAAAACATGAAAGGGTCTATAAATACTATTAAACTAACAAACTATGAAATAAATGTGCTATGTGCTGGTATAACCAAATCACATAAATTGTGACAATCTTCTCAAAATAGGCATGTTGTAGTTGATCAGAATGGTTCATTGTTTTGGCTGACTATCTTGTGACTTGAGCTGGCATATGGCGAGCATCGATTGCAGTTCTAGTGGATGAATCATGCACGAATGTAACTAGGCAGTGTATGTCGCATCAGTAATTTCGGGGATCATATAACCAGTTGCATTGATGAGGCATTTCATCGTTGTTCGCTGACTATATGGTTTAACAAGGAAGAACCAAAAGGTTTCCCATGTTAAAGTTTGAATTCCTGCGATCAATCTTTCCCTTTTCTCCAGCTCCTGTTTCGATGTCTGTTGTAATGCTTTCACCGATGGAAGTCTCCCTGGAGTACACTTTGTTATTAAATTTCATAAATAAAGAGTATCATTAATCAATTCAACTAGATTACTTGTTGTCGATTTGCATCTGGATGTCGCCCTTTCTGCTTTCATAAGTTGAGATTGCCATTCAAGGAATAATATTTATTTATGTGATTCCAGAATTTGGGGTAGATTTGCAGCTTTTCCTTCTTTGGTTTCTTGCCAAGAGAAAAACTCTATTAATGTTTCATCTGCTTGCTCCAATTTTTGTCTCGCATCAACTGACTTATCAATCATAGATGACGAAATTTCACATAGGGGAAGAATGAGAGAGATATTGTGACATAAAAAGCTCAATTGATTAGACAATGCTTTGGTAATTTGGAGAGCTTCCGATCTAAATTCTCCCACGTGGGGATATTCTTTGAATCTTTCTATTTGCAGTGACAGTTGAGCGATCTGTTCTTCCTTCGATTTGCTCAACTATTCATTTAATGATCGCAGCTTGCTCAATGCTTGGGATAGTTCCTGTTGTTTCTAAATTGCATGTTGATCAATCCTTTGTTTTTCTTTGAGCAATTGCTCATTCAATTGGCCATTGGATTGCCTCTGGGCTGCTAATTGTTGTTCTAATTGCTCTATCTTTTGTTGCTTCTCTTGTACCTGTGTTTCCAGCAAAATGATTGCTTGATCCTTTTCCTTGAGCAAGTTACTTACCTCCGATGCTTTGTCTATTGTAACCAATGTGTATGTTCCAGCATACTGAGAGAGTTTAGTGAGGTCCTCAGAAGGGTTGACTTCTTCTCTCCATACCACGTTTGTTATCTCCATTTGTGAAGGCAAAAGAGGAGATTGATCAATTTTCCTCTTTTTCCTTTGTCTCTTGATTACAGCCCTATGCTTAGGGCTGTAGAAGACATCCAACGGTGGTATTTTTTCTATATGTAGAACAATTTCATCGGATGGATTCTCGGGGATTATCTCTACATCGTTTTGAGTCATGGGTGGGTCGCTAGTTCCTTCAGTTGGAACTGTATTAGTTTCTGACTTCTGACCAGTTGTCACCTCAGGTGTGTTGAATCCTTGTAGGCTTTCAGTATTACTGATGATAGAATCAAATTGTTTCCATTCTTTGAGCAGTTTGGGATCAACATAAATGTTTGAATCAATGAGTTCACTGCTTTTTCCTTGTCCCTGCTCCTGTTCTAGCAATTTTTTCTTTTTTAGGAATCTTTTCAACTACAAGGGTCTTGTCGGTTGCTTCCTGTTTAGTTTGGCTTTGGGGCTGATCTGTAGGGGTTGTGGCTAATAGGTCCAAAGGCAAAGTTTGCAACCTTTGGACTCTGAGCCTATTGAACGTTTCTAGCCCCTCTTCTTCATACCTGATCATGGCCAATCCTTTAACCTGGAAAAATGTTTCGGCTAAAGCAAATAAATCATCAAAGTCATCTACTTCATGATCGAATTTGGCAAGTTTAGCTTGAGCAGTAACGTTATGGGAAACCTTTCTTGGATAATATTGCTTGTTCAAAATGGTGGTAAGATTCAACATTTGAATCTTCTCTGCCTCTTTCTCTGCATGCTTGTAGTCATGTAAGGTGAAAATGCCACATCGTAAGGGAAATATAGGCCACGTCTGTTTCTTGGAATCCCTAAGGGTTAAAGATGTCCCTTCAACAGTTATCTGATATGTCAATTCTTGTGCTAACAATTTATCGGGAACATATAGAGGGAGAACATGGGGTTTAGTGAGACTGCCAAAAAGCCTCACATAAGTAAATTTCTCCTCTCTGAACCAGCTACCTACTATTGTCAAATCAATTGCTGCTTCCTGGGATATCTTGGGGGCAGGCTTATTGAAAATAGAATAAAATACAGGTAAAACAAAACCATTGCAAATTCTATACAGATGATTCTTATAATGTGCCTTCCACAATTGTTTGTGGTAAATATGAATGGGATTCGGATCTTGGGAAGTCCACTTCCATCCGAGTATCGGGAATTCAGAATTAAAACAAGTAATATCCAGAATATATGCACTGTAGTAGAAAGGGGGGGTGGTTTGAGAAGTTGTATATGCATTCCTTCTGTATTCTAATATCTTAGTGGTTAGTCTATCAAACAAAATATTTGCCCAATCCATAACAAAACCATTAATTGCAGCTTCCATTAACGGGACCATATCTATAGTGAATTTTGTTGAATCATGTTGCCCCCACAATCTACACATCATAGCTCCATGATAGCAATAAGGAGAAGCTAATGAGTCGACAGAATACTTACGTGATGACTCGTGCTTATGTTTCTTTGGGAAATGTCTCCATTGCCTGATCGAGTTCGACTCCAAGTCATTTTCCTTTGCAAATTTTTCTAGAAATGCCTTGTTGTATCGCTTCTTGGGTGGAGGTAGATGGTACATTTTCCTGAGATCTTTAGGCTTGAACGAGCCAAATATCCTTCCATCTACTGTGGAAAATGTTCTATCTGAAGTTGGGATTTTCTCAACAACCCATCTAACCACATCAGTGTATGGTAAAATTTTGGCTCACGTTGCTATCCTGTGAAGGAATGAACAAGCCAACTCTTTGAGGGTTCCCTCTGACTTGTTGATTGAATTAGCTGCGGCTTCCACTTATAATTCCTCAGGCTCCTCTGCTTCTATCAGATTATAAATGCTTTCCTAATTGGTATTTCCCAGGCCGAGACATGTTGTATCTGATATCAATCCTTTCTTTCTCGGTCCTGGGTCTTTGGCTACAGGAGTTGCTATGGGCTTCTTTGATTTCTTCTCCATTTTCTCTGGATTTATGGGTTCGGAGAGAATCTGCACAGATAATTGCAAATGGCAACAGAGAGATACTACTGCTGTAAGGTAATATGAAAATGACTAGAATTACAGTGATTGACAATAAATCAAATGCAATTAAGGATTACCATGAATGAAATCTTTTAAAGGATTTACCCTTAACTATAAAATTTAATAGCCATTTGAACTGCCAATCGTGATGAATTAATACCATAGATACCCATCTCATCGATCGTATACCAAATAATTGTCTCAAGCGTGCTTCGGATTTCCTCGATCGGCAATAAATCGCAAATTGCATTTGGGAGTGTCAAAGGGAAAGGCTTTAGCATTTGCAACGAATATCTCTGATTGGCGAAAAGTAATATTATAATGGAGTGGAGTATTATGCAAGCAAATCTTTTTTAGCGTATATTTTACCTTTTGAGATGCGTGCCCAATTGATTGATCGCAATCGGGGCTTGGCTTGCGCTTTTCTCCCTTTGTCATTTGATATTTCCGATTGCCGATTTTGATTTCCTTTTATCGCATCGGAAGATTTGATGAGGCCTTTACATATGTCCCTTTATCATTGCAATTGCCGATTGCGATTTATTTCATCGGATCAAAGGATTTGATGAGTTTTGTTTATGAGTGTCCCTTTATCATTGCGATATGCGATCTCCAATCGCTTTATGGCAATGTAGAATTATTTGTAATATTTTTAAAGGAACACTTTGTTTTTTATCAAAAGGTCTTATAAAATGAATTCTTTACATTGGGCCTTTTGATAAAGATTTTTATTGTGATGAGGTCAATACCAGTTTTATTTATTAACTCACAAATCTAAATAAGTTTATTTAAAAAGGGACCTATTTCATGTTAAAAATTTTGTGTAAAGGTTTTTATGGAAATGGGGGGTTGTTGTAGAGCACAACAGAAGGAGATTTTGAAAAATAAAGCTTGCAGGAAAAATGAGTTCTCCAAACAGCAGATGACCATACAACAGCATAAACCACCATGCAGTAGATCTAACTGGGCAGAGAGATTTGAAAACACAATCCAAAATAATGCATATGCGACTATGTAAATACACAGAAGCATGCACATGCGTTTCTAAGACAGGAAAATCGCGTATACGCAAGTTTTCTTTAAAGAAACCTACGTGTATATGCTACTGTAATAAAATAAAACATCATATACAAAGCTTTATTAAGAAAAACAAAAATCAAGGTCTGATCAATAATATTAGACTTGATGCCTTGGACACTAATGGACTAAACAATACTGTAAAAGCAAGCAATCAAGAAACTGAACCCTGGTTGAGAACAAACAACCCAAACCAGGAATAACAAGATTGTTATCCCCAGCGGAGTCACCAATTCTATTGCGGGTGAAACCACCCTAGGGCTTTGGGTTGAGAACCCCAACAGAGCAGAGGGCAAGCCACAACAAGAAATGCTTAGGCAATCAACCAAAATTCTTATTCTACTAAACTGTGTAGGAGTGTCCTTACCCAGATTTCCTTCGTTTGGGTAGATCACGCAGGGTGCAAACCCTCAGCTTCTCCTAATGTTCTTGAAACCTGAAATTTTTTCGAATGGAACATACACAACAGTAGAAACATAGAGCATGTTCATGATATTAACTTTAAATCATATAAATGAATGACTAATTATACATTAATATAAGATTCATAAATGAATTACAACATAATTTGATGCATAAACACATTTAATATCGGAAACATAACAACCTTCCTTTTATTTAAGTTAGTTACAGGTAAAGTGGAGAAATACGACCTGAGTCCTTCTCCAGCCCCAAGCAGAACCGTCCTCTGGATCCGTCCTTTCCCTGCCTTCAACAATCTTCTTCCATCACCAATACAAGGATATCTCAAACAAGATGAAGGATATCTATAACAAGGAAACAAGAGTTTCCTGAAGCTTTGGACAGTGCAGGAGGCATAGGGATTCGTCAAACTCGATCAAGGATAATCTCACTATAGTATCAATATCTCATATCTTCTCCCTTAAGGCCTTCCCATGGAGGTTTATTTATACTTCTCCATAGTTATTTCAGTTGCGAAACAGTTGGGCCACGAGCAATAGGAGGTGAGTAATAGGTAAAACCTGTGAACTCCGCCTGAAATTAAGGAAATTTAATTTTTTTAAGTGTTTTAACATATGTACGCAAATTGGGTATATGTTGACTCGTGTGTACACACTTTTATCACAGGGAAAAGTAGCGTATAGGGAATAAAACATTGTCTTTTATATTTTGGACTAAGTGTGGAAGGAAGGGTTTCCCTAGGCCATAATCAAAGTATCAGATCTACCAAGAGTGGTAATTGGTGATACAACAATCACATACATCCTCAACATGCCCTCCAATATCCTGTTGACCTTCTATGTTTGTCCATTTGTCTGCGGATGATGAGTTGCACTGAAGTCCAACTTTGTGCTTAAACATGCCAATAACTCCTTCCAAAACTTGGAAGTGAACTTCACATCCCTGTCTGACACAATCTTCTTCGAAACACCACACAAACTGACCACATCTCTAATGAATACCTGTGCTACATCGCTAGTTGAGAATGTATACTTCACTAGAATGAAATGTTGAACCTCTGTCATCATGTCCACAACAACCATGATGGAATCATGTTGTCTCACTGTACTTCAAAAACCTGTGATGATGTCCATGGAAATTACCTCCCATTTCCATTCTAGAATCGCAATTGGTATAATGGTCCTGCGTGCTTACACTCTGCCTTCTCACGCTGGCAATCAAAACACATGTCCAAAAAATCTTATACATCCCTCTTTAGGTTTGGCCAATAATAAAATCTCTTCACTGTTGTTAATGTCTTTTGATAACTTGGGTGACCTAAATATGGTTTCGTATGAAACTCCCTCAAAATCACATTCTTGAGCTCACCGTTATCTGGCACATATATCCTATATCTGAACCTAACCAATCCATCCGATGTAAGACAATAGTCCACATCCTGTGCACCTGTACCACTACATGTACCTGTACTACTACCTGTACCTATACTGCCAACTATACATGTACATGTACTATCACTTGTACCTGCAACTGTATTATCACCTATACCTGTACCAGTACTCTACACAACCTGTGCATAATCTCCATATATATGACATTCTGCTGACCTGCGTGTAATATCCTATCTTGTAAGTCTATCCCATAGGAGCTCATGGATGCTAAGTTATTTAATTGTATCCGCCTGCTAAGAGCATCTGCCACTATGTTCCCTTTACCTTTGATATATCTGATCTCAAAATCAAACTCACTAATCGTAGCCAATCACCGAGCTTTCCTACCATTTAGGTTCAGTTGGTCAAATAGATACCGCAAACCACTATGATCACTCATCAATATAAACCTCCTGCCCAGAAGATAGTGTCTCCACATCTTCAACGCGTGTATGATCACTTCCAACTCAAGATCATGTGTGGGGTAGTTCTGCTCACGCTCATTCATTTTTCACGACTCATAACATACCACCTGTCCATCCTGCATAAGGACTCCACCAAGTCCTTTCTTGCAAGCATCTATGCATATTGTTGGGCTTTACTTGCTAAGGTAAGTTAAGCTTTAATTCCTTTTGTCAACCCGAGTAGGTACAATTAGAGGCACTTATCTAACGTATATAGATATAGAAAGATCTAGTGTTCTAATGATAGCCTAGTGAAGTGAAACTAACAATGCTCTCTTATAAGAGGTGTCTCCTTGTCTTTTTCAAACACTTCAACATTGATTTAGATGAAAACAAATCTGATTGAAATCTGATTGCCTATTTAACAAAACAGAGTATTAATTACTTGTTGAAGATTCTACCATTCCCTTACAAGAACTTTACTTTATAGAATCCCTTCCAATCCTAAGTCATAAGAATTCAAAACAATTTCTAAATCTCAACTAGTCAAGGCAATGAATGAGATAAGTAACTTTGGAAATCAATAATAATTGATCCTCTTACAAGATTCATTCATCTAACTATAGATTGAATTCTACAATTACAAATCTTAATAAATGGAAATTGAACTATGAACTAACTCTAAAATTGAAATCATAAAATAGCAAACATATTTATCAACTTCAAGATGAATATTGGTTGATACTTCTTACAAATCTCTTTCACAACAAATACAAATCTCTTCAATTAACAATTTTTCAATTCCATGAACTTGTAACACATTAATTAAATAACAGATTCTAAATATCAAATCTATCTATGCAACTTATAAAGAAAACTTAAGAAGGAGTGTACCAGCTCCGTAGTGGGGGCCCTTCCACACTTTGCAAGCACATTGTAGGCTAACTCAAATGAAGAAAATTATTGGATTTGAAAGCATAAGATGAACTCAATATTGTAGCTCTGTATTTAAGTCTAAGAATCACAATACATAAACTGTGTTTCTCAAGTTTTTCATATATCAAAACTAATAAAAATATAGTTCTCCCTTTGAGTTATTTATCATAAGTCTCCATAACAAAAAGAAGCTATTCATACTCCCTATTGTCCTAATAAGATCCTATCAATTACATCAAAGGAGGTTTAATTGGATCAACTCCTCCATTTAGGCAAAAATCTCAAAAATAGAAAATTCTATTCACAAAATCTAGAATTTCTGCTGAAGTAGCTGGGTTTGACCAGCGTTGACCGGCCACCTATATTCTTCAAATCCGGAAGTGGATAGGTAATCCACCATCTTTGTAAATTTAGGTTCATACCCACAATCTTCGAATTTTCCATCTTGTTATGCAACATGTCAAACCATGGAGCGATTACAGGAAGTTACAACATCTTGTAATTTCTGGAAAATTTCAATTTTAACACAACAATTTCAAAAATTAATTTCAAGATAAAAATAATGACAATGACATTATACCATTCAGTTTCTAAGGGTTATGGAAGAAATATAAAGGTTAAATGGTAAGAAATGATGAGAAAAAGCGGATTTTTTAAGTAAAATGGTCAGTCATAAATTGATACCAGCACATACCACAAACTCTTCGTCCGGATCTAAAATATTTAACATTGGTGCATGTGTCAACAACTACTTAAGCTGCTCAAAACTAGCCTCACACTCCTCTGTCCATTCAAACCTCTTACTTTTCTTTTGTAATGATGTGATAGGATAAACAATCTGTGAGAAGTTCCTGGTGAACCTCCTATACTAGCTTGCCAACCCCATGAAATATCGCACCTCATCTACAATCCTGGGAGCTACCCATTCCATGATGGGTCTTATACTTTCTGGATCTACTGCAATGCCCTCCTTAGAGACAACATGTCCTAGGTAATGCACCTCAGTCTGAAAGAAACTACACTTGTTGAGATTAGCATACAATTGATGCTCTATCAACAACCTCAACGCTGCTGCTAAATGCTCTGCATGCTCTTCCTCATTTTTAGAATATGCCAATATGTCATCAATGAACACAATAAAAATTTTATCCAAATACAGACACAACACACTATTCATCAAGCACATAAATGTAGTTGGAGCCTTAGTTAAGCCAAATGGAACTACAACAAACTCTTAATTCCCATACCTGGTCCAAAAAGTTGTCTTGTAAATGTCATCCTCTTTGATGTGTACGTGAGGATATCCAAATCTCAGATTAATCTTCGAGAGCATTTTTTCTCCCTTCAACTAATTGAACAAGTCATTAATCCTTGGCAACGGATACTTGTTCTTGATGGTCACTTTGTTCAATTACCTATATTCAATACACAATCTATGAGTACCATCCTTCTTCTTCACAAACAATATCAGTGTGCCCCATGGTGATACAGTTGGCCTAATGTATCCCTTTTCCAACATATCCTTCAACTGTAGCTTCAACTCTAGCAACTCAGGTGTGCTCATACTGTAAGGTGCTGCCCCTGGCACTAACTCAATAGAAAAGTCTACTTCCCTATGAGGTGGAAACTCTGAAATATCCTCAGGAAATACATCCTTGAACTGCTATAAAAATAGGTACCTTTTCAGCACATCTACATTCTCAACATCCTTACCTTTGTCACTAGAAATGTTTACAGCAAATAACATACACCCTTTCTAGGACTACGTTTTGCTTGCATAGTTGTTACCATCCTAGTTGATGTAGCTTTCTTCTTACCCTATAAGACTCCTAGTTCTCCATTGTCATTGACACACTCAATGGATTTGTCATAACAATCCACCTTGGTTCTATGAAGATACAACCAAGCCATGCCCAACAACATATTGTATGATCCCAATGGTAATACATTCAAATGTGTTGCAGCAGGCATACAATTCAAATCAAATGCACAATCTCTTACCCAATGATGAACTCGCTTCTTTGTAACTATAGCCAACTGCACTAACCAAGATTCTGCATATGCATTTCCTTACTCAAACCACACTTATCCACCAAGTTAGGACTAACATAGCTATAATTAGAACCAGGGTCAATCAAAATAGAAATAACTTGATCACAAATCTTATTGTCCATATCAATGATAGATGTTTGATGATTTGCCTGTTTGTTAGCCAATGTTGCATAAATATGAGGAACACTCTGACCAACATTCCCAACAATATATGTGTCCTATGCACTAGGTATCTAAGGCATACCACCCTGATTTTGTGACAATCTCTCTTGAAATGATCTTTGCCACAAGTTCAACACTCTATAGGCTTCCAACCCATCTATTTGTTATGTTCTTCAGATCAATGTCCTTGTCCTCTATCTGATGCATTGAACTTCTTGGATGGTGCAACATTTTATTTATCATTTATACCCTGAGGTCTTTCTCATTTTCTGTTCCATTTTCCTTTGTTATTTGCATTACCTTTCCAGTCTATCTTAGTCTCAGATCTATGCTTCGATTATTCATAACAATGCCTTAACTTTTGAATGGCCTCCTCCAACAATCTAGGCTCATCGAACTCATTCATGTCTTTGAATGCAACCGATAATGCATTAATGAACCTCTAAATCTTGGCCCTTTCCTCCGTGAGATAAGGCACATACCTTAGTATCTCCAAGAACCTGCTAGTGTATTCATCATCTGTCATCGATCCCATATTTAACTCATAGAATTATTTTGCCCTGTCATCAAAGTATCTCTCCGGGAGATACTTCTTCTTGAATAGCCTCTCAAACTCACTCCAAGTCAAGTCTTCCTCATGAATACATCTAACATTATTCACGCCTTTCCACCAAATGTCCGCGTTACCCTTGAGACTGAATGTAGCTACTCTGGCTTTCATGTTCTCTGAATAGTCATGTAACCTGAAGAACTTCCTCATGGCAAGTAACCATGCCTATGCATATTGTGGTTTCTTCATCTCTCCATCAAAATTAGGTGGCTTTTCTTTCTTAAACTCATCTAGAAAGCATCCCCTATCACTCCTCCTGTAAAGATGATAACGATGACAATCATAGTGCCTATTTAAATCAGAACTAGAATAATACTTGTGCCTATCCTTTCTCCTCTCCAGAGCGTCCAAAAATCTACCATCTTTGACCGTGTCATCTCTATCTGACCTGTGACCACCATGCGACATACTACCATATGCCCCATTAATTATGTCCTCCTACTCATAGTTGATCTAACGTGGTCCTTGTCACTACAAATCTAACAAAGCTTGAATCATCATTGCATTTACCTCTGCTTGTTTCTCCTTTGCCTGCATGATTATGCCATTATCTGCCTTACAACTCTTTATTTCTTCCTTTAAGCTACTCATTGTATCTTCCAAACCAGAAGAGTTCCCAACACCATACTGCTCTTCTGATTTATAGGTAGAGTCTATGTAGTCTACCATCTTGCTAGCCATTTGATATTTCTTCCTACAAGGTATATTATGTCAGTTAAACCAAATCACAATAAACCAATGTACCTTAGTGTAGCTTGGGGAGGATACCTTGTCTGCAAGGTCAACAAATCAACATGATACATGTATAACATAATTATGAAAGCATATAGAAACATAACACATAAGCAAACAACCATGTAACCATCATTCTAGCTAGGGTCCAGCCATCAATGCATGACCTTATCAACAACTCATACCATGACCTTATGCATGAAAAAAACCACTACATCACTGTACACTTGACCACATGCAAACATGAACATGCATAAGCAATGCGTAACCAACCATACACATGTGTAAACACATGTAATCAAGCATAAACGAAAAATACTTGTAACCAATCCTACCAGAATGATATGTGCAACCAAGTATACAAGAATGTAACCAAACATACAAGAATATAACCAAGCATACAAAAGGATACACATAAGTGACATAATTGACATGTAACCGGTCATACACTCACGACGATGCACTCCACAATAACGACATCAAGTTCCACATGACGACATTACTACAACCATGATCAACATCATGCAAATGCAACAAACACATGGAATGCAAGTGTAAGAGACACACATGTAACTGACATGCATGCCTGACCAACACACAACCCATCCAGTCCAAGGGGTGAACCATGCTCTGATACCACTCTGTAACACCCTCCTCCCACATCTACCCAAGCAACCAGCCAATCGGGGTAAACATGAGATGAGAGGCCACTATCATATGATTCAACCTCCTAAGTCACATTAAGGAAGTAGAACCGACAGAAACACACCATACAAACATTCAACATCAGCATTAGGACCCTTAAGAACCAATCCAACCTTTCTACCAACTAGCCCCTAGGCTCCACTAATCTTTTAGACAACTTGACCTATGGATGCTCTCATGCTATGGGCATGCCAGCGTCTAGGGACCTATTAAAGCAGTTACAACCATCCTCCAAAATTTTGCCTTAGCTTTGTTTTAGAGCCTCCCTACCAACCATCTTTAGTAGCATGTCTTGCATTGCCTAGGTATTTATGCTTTCAGTTGAGTTTCTTTGGATTATCAGCTTGTGTTCACTAACTTGTTTGTCTTTCACCCACAAGCTGGCCTCTTGTGACTTGGTCTCAAACTGGTTCTTGTGTTGACTTGAAAAACTATGCAACATTGGAGGGAAACCAACCTCGCTCTTTGGAATTGCGCAATGCATCCTGGCAGCCAGCACTGCTCTCCAGAATTGCGCGGAGCAGGCACACTTCCTTCCCCAAGAAAATTGCGCAGAGCAGCCCATCATTGGTCTTGCTCTAAGAATTTCCATAGTTCTGGCTGGCAGCCTTGGCTTTATGTCTATAAATTGCGTAGAGCTAGAGGGGCAGCCAAAGCCACTCAACCCAAAAGCTGCGCAAAAGTCATCCCAAGGCTTGTTGACCTTTCCATGTGCTCACAAGTTGATTGGTTCCCTCTAGGACTGTGAAATCCTACCTTGCATGCATGGGGAACTTTTTCTCGAAAAAGCAAAAAGCAAAAAACATCCCTAGATTTTAGGGGTCTATTTTTACCAGCTCATGGTTACATGAAAAAGTCGTTTTAGAAACCTCTTGCCAAGTGTTGCTTTTTCCTAAATTTGTGGCATGCGCATCATAAGCCTTGATCTTGTAAAAATTATTTATACGATGCTTCAGACCTCATTCTTCACTTCGATATTGGAGCTCTGGCATTCCCAATGCATCTAGCAACCTTTGGCACACTCATCACAACTTTTTTCAGGTAAGTCCGCTTTTCATGTCTTTTGCTGCTTTTCTGTCACTTTTTGCATTTCATTTTGTGTGAGTGTTGTTTTCTTGGTTTTGTTGAATGCTTGTTGTTGTTTCAATGCATGTTATCTTGTAGAAGCATCGTTTCAAGTTTTGCATTGCATTTCCTTATTGTTGCATGCATGACACTATTTTGCACTAACCATCGTTGTTGCAACGACTCACTTCAAACACTTCATTCTTTTCCCATCTCACTGAACCTTACACTTATTGATCACATGCATGTTCATTCACTCATGTCTGCACCCATCTTTGCACATGCTTTCAGTCCTTACTAATTTTCCATCACTCGTCGGCAAGTCTGAGCTGCCTTGGCTTGCACCTTGCCTTGCTTGACTTGGACTGCGCATTTCTGGGATGGAGGGCATTACCTTGTTCCCAGGAATTGTGCATAGATTTCCTCACACTTACCTCCCAGGATGTGTTCTGCGCAATTTTGAGAGGTACTGCCTCAGTTGGCCCCCATGATTGCGCAGTGCAAATTCTCGAGTAGCAGTCATGTTGATTGAAATTGCATATTGAGAAGTTCTAGTCCTCAGCATGCCAAAATGAACTGTGTTCTATGTATTTTCAGCAGTAAATCAGCTCACTGGCAGCCTAGACTATGCTCTGTGCAGTTTCAGCAGTCAATCTCCCAACCTCTCCTAGAGAAAACTACACAATTTTCCCAGTCAATCAATCAGGTGTGTTGCATGCCAATCCTCAAGTTGATTTTTGTTTTAAACTGATAGTTTTCTTACCATGAGTGTTGCTCTTTCTCCAGGCATCATAGTTTTTCATCTGTCTCTCAGAAGTACAGATACAATGGCTTACAAGAGAGCAGGGTCAAAGTACACCATTGAGAGCACAATTGGAGATGTGGTTGCGCAAGTGTCTATGAGCTTGCCCATCTATGAAGATATTAATATTTTCATAGACAAGGAGATCAAGATCACATGGCAGGACATCAATGACATATTTTCAAGCACCTTTGAGGAGAATCAGGAGGACCACAGAGTCTATGTCAACATACACCAAGTCTGGCTTGTATCGTGTTACATGCAGGTATTCTGCATTTCCATGTGCGGACATGATCAACTGGATTGTCTCACATACTAATCTAGAGACAATGGTACTAAGAAGTGTAAGTGGAACATAGCTTTCTACCTTCAGGACAGAGAACCTACAGGAGATGTATCACTTACTACAACCGGTGAACAAAATGGATGCACTCTTCACCAATCCCAACAACATCACAAATTCAAGAGACATCTTAAAGAGATAGGTGAGAGAGTTGTATAAGTTCAGGATGACACCCAACCAGGTATACAAGACAAAGACATTGTGGAAGGCTTATCAGTTCTTGGTCACCTTTACATGCCACTTGTATGGCTAAGAGAGTACAGAAACCTTCATGCAGAGTTGGGTGATTATGTTGGATTAGCTAGCGAACGAAGGAAGACATTTCAATTGGTCCGACATGTTGGATCTCTAGCTCAATGGGTAAGTAACAAATGTCTGGCAACTACCCAAGGGTCAGCAAATGAAGCTCTTCATGTCCGCCTACTTGTTGGATGCAATCTGTGCTCGCCAATAGTTCCTTGGCTTGGGTTGGGCATGGAAACCTTTAAAAACCTTTGTGCACATCTGTTGCAGGTTGTTCTAGGAATGTCGCTTCCATGGAGTTATACTACATTTATCAGACCACTTCATCACCCGATGTACAAGAAGATCTTTGAATAGGATCTGCCTTGTATGTCACAGGCAGCAATGGAGGCATTGGTTAACATGGAAGATTGGTACGCCTCACCCCTTGGAACCTTAATCCAGATGTATAGCGTACAGAAGGCTCTGCATGTGCTACTGAAGTTTTCCATGGAATAGTTGGTCATGCAAGAGGTTGCATACCACATCTCAATAGGGTTGTCAATGAGACTGCACAAGAAGAAGAAGGCACCTTGACCCACTCTTCCTTTGCGAATCGGGTTGTATGAGATCCAGAGTCTCAATAATGCTGAGGCCGAGATAGAGGAATTCAAGAGGTTCATCTTCGGCACCAAAAGTTTCAATCCATATGACTTACATTGCTTAGTGAAGGACCATTGTGCGAGAGTGTATCATCCTTGGATCCACTAGGCATGTCATTGGCTTGAGGAAGACCCATCGAGATAGTGGTATAACTCCTCAAGGCTCAATGAACCAGTCACAGTTGTTGTAGAATGGTTAGCAATGCACAAGGAAACAACACTTGATAGAGCAGCAACATCAACAGTAGCAGAGGGAAGCAGACCTACGAAGACAAAGGCAAGAGGAAGATTGTCGACAACGTAGAGATGAATCAAAGCTACAAGTTCAAGGTAGATCCACTTGTAGTAAGAGAAACTTTGGATATTGAGGAAAAGAAGCGACAACATAATAGAAGGAAAGACAAAGGGAGAAGTAGAAACTGGAGGAGGTAGAGACGAAGTTGCAGGAGGTGAAGAAACAACTAAGGGAAGAACAAGAGATGCGTATAAGGGAGAAGGAAGTGCAATAGGAACAAGAACAACAGGAAGCATAGTGTGAACACATTAATGAAACTGTGCAAAAACAAGTTATTGAATCAGAACAGCTGGCAAATAGAAAACAGGGTGAGAATTCATAAGAGCAAAACTTTTCTCAGGAGATTGAACAGATGTTTGAGAAGATGGACATGGATGTGGTTCAACTAGAGCAGGATCAGGATACAGATCTCATGCCTAAGGACCCAAAGGTCACTCTTTAAGTTCACTAGATCTAGGAGCAGAGAAAGTCTCAAGTGACCAAGGAGACACTGAAATCCTTGAGGACAATCCAGAAGCATATATGCACAACATATCCTTTAATGAGTCACAATACAAAGTTGTACATTCGTGTAAAGTTCCCACTCTGGATGTCCATGCATCTCATGCGCATTTTCAAGAACAAGTGATCATGTTCGATGTGCGCAAACATCCAACTGCATTGGCCGATGCTACAAAGGCATATGTCGAAGCCACAAACCTAAGAGTGAGATTATTGATAGTTGAAAATGAGCGCATGGCTAAGGAATTGCAAGCAACCAAGTAGAGAGAAGATCAAGCTACAACATTCGGCAGAGTAGAGTGGAGGAAAGTGATACTTGATGAAGTATCGTCTCTCGAGACAGTCATGCAAAAGTTGTACTTCAAGTTCGTCACCATGCATAAGTCAGTTGTCCATCTTAATGATTGGAAGCAACATTGTGCTAGGAGAGCACAGATCTTGACAGACATACACAATGTTGTCGATCGCATGCAGATATAGACAATAAGGTACAAGGGACCCCCACTGTACTCGCCAAAGATGATGAATCCAAAGGCAATGGAGTTGAAGGCACACATTCGGAGTCAGATCCGAAACTATGAGGAACTCCCACAGCTCATCACCAACTTATAGGCTTCACATGCACGAGTTTCTAGGAGCATGGATGTCATTGTGCGCATGCATGCTATCCCATCCATTGGCACACTCACCGAGGTGAAATCAAAGAACCAAGTCTGAATGGAGCTGGACATGTACTTCAAGCAGTTAATATGCATAGACACTAGTGCAGATTTGTAGATGAGCACAGGCACTATGCACTAGTATGTCACTGGTCTGGCTGCACTTAAGACCATGATGTGCATGCTACATAATGATTTGGATAGAGGTGCCAGATCAGTGTATCCAGATGCTACAGAGGCAAGAGTTCGATTTCAAAAGGATGTCACCACAGAGTACATGAACACCATAGTAGACTACCAAGATTGGCATAAGTTCGCCACCAATGATCGCCAAGAGGATGTCGATGAGTTAGTCTTCCCACAATTGTCTGAGTCTCAATGATGTCTTATATGGATTACTCAAGCCCATTTTTGTCTCACATGGGTACATGTGCAAGATGTATTGTAGACATGTTTTAAAGTGAAAGACCAAGTGTCAATAGTAGAATGTAAACAATCATGTGTAAGTTGAAGAGACATGAGGGTAACTCAAGAGTCACAAAGGGGAATTTAAACGGTCGCCCCACCCTTTACTATATATAGAACCTCATAGCTCATTGTAAAGGCTTTTGGGAGCCAAGCTTCTGACAGGTATAACTTAGAGAAAGATTGGAATGTATTGTAACGAGCCTTGGATTCTCCACAGTGCAAAGCGAGTACATCTCTTTGGAGGAGCAGGCAACAGTGACTGTAATGTTCCACTATTGGGGCTAGTGGTTGTCATGGTTGTATGTATGATTGGATATTTCACCCTTTTAATATAACAGAGCCAACACGTTTCATGCATGTATTGTTATTGTACTTCGACTATTCTCATTACTCTAACAATGTATGTAGTTGTAACTTACGCATGTATGTATGGATGATTTCGTATATTTTTGTATGAATCTTATTGAAGTGTGTTGTTGGTTTAACTCATCACTTTGGATTGTCGACTATTTTGCTTTCCATCTTGTGATGTATTTCAGCATGTGTGCTCCCTTTCAAGCTGCGTACTACTACATGCTTCTAAGGGGCGCACTCCTCCCCCCTTCTGTGTGTTAGAGCCTTTCCATGCGTCTTCCTTGAATTTTTGCATGGTCACACCCTTACTTCCAACAAGGACATCTTACTTACCTCTGTGCGCAACCACAGTCAAGGCGATATCGTACTACCCACTACTGGGACTCCTGCTCCAAATGGTCTGAGCTCTAGTTGGGACTTCTTATCGGGGTGATCCCATGACATGTTAGCGGGTCCATCACCATCAACATGACCTTTGGACACTCTCATAGGCCTGTAAGCTTGCATCCAAGGAATTTTTTGCACAATGTTGTGCCAGCGTCCCCGACATCTGAGCCACTATTCCAGGCCCAGAGCCTAGGACTCTGCCCATAATAGAATGACATCTTCAGAACAATAAGATAACAAGGAAATGACAGTGCAAAAGAAATTACTTGAATAAGACCTTGACTGGGCCCCTACTAGTCATCACAAGCATTTTGTCAAACATATCACGACTATGTGATCTACAGGTGTAAATAACAAATCTAAGCATAAGGGTCTCATCCTTAGATGAGAATTGCTAAGAGACATTGATGCCTCAACACGTTTTCTTCCATTTCATCCTTTAGGTCATTGATATATTGTTGATTCATTTACAAGTAAAAACATGATGAGATCCATACATAGATATTGTCATAAAACATATATATAACCAGTATAATAGAAACAAAAATGCCAATGAAATCATATCCATATGATCCACATACAAACTATTATAATGCTCACATAAATACAAGGAGAAATAACTTCATATTGGTGATGAAAAATCGAAACCCGGGATGGTACTTCCATGTTCCACCCGACCATAGAATGGTTAAGCGAAATCTCTCTTTAGCCATTCACCCGCGTGCCATATTCCAAGCATGAATGTGGGATCTCATAGAACACATCAATCAAAAACGATCCAGGGCATCCAAAGTTCATCCACCTCAACCCATCAAATAGTGATTCCACCTCACAGCCAGACATCACAAAACCATCATCAGATTGGTCTTTATCCAAGCCTTCCATGGCTTCCAAAGTGTTTGTTCCAACCAAGGCTTCCAGGACTAGTAACTCAATCCACAACTATTGCCGGGCTTCCAGAGCATTTGTCTAACCAAGATTTCCAAGACTAGTAACTCAACCCACCAAGGGCTTCCAAAGTGTTTGTCCAACCAAGGCTTCTAGGACTAGTAACTCAACCCACCAAGGGCTTCTCGAAGGTTTGTCCAACCAAGGCTTCCAGGAATAGTAACTCAACCAAAGCTATTATAGGGCTTCCAAAGAGTTTGTCCAACCAGGGCTTCCATGAACTAATAACTCAATCCAAGCTAAGGAAACATGAGAACCAACAAAAAAAAAAACAATGAAAATAAACCCACAATCTGCATGGTTATCCAGGAAATGGCAAGGCTAGGCAATCCACTGTCAATCTAGGCAATTTTCCACTCTACTGACAAATCATGACAAAAAATCCACATGCATATGCCATGCATTTCAAACTAGTGAGGAAAATATACATGAAACTCTGTACCTACAAGAAAATCCTATTGTAGTTGTTGATCTCGATGTCCTCTTGCGCTCTCCTGCTCTTCCTTTGCCTTCTTGCTCCAAAAATCCAAGTATGCCACACCCTCCAAGAGTGCTCCAAGAAAACTCTAAGTATCCAAGAGTATGAGAGAGAGAGATAATAATGAGCGATCCAAAACTAAATTGAAAAAAGGTTACCAACTGATCCACATAAGCCTTTTTAGTAATGAGGCCTCTATTTTCTTCATTTTCCATTATTTTTCCTTCATTTTCCTCCTCACATGCAACCTATGACCTTCCACCTCCCTTTTATCCTAATTTCCATTATTTTTATAAATAAATGTGCCAAAAATTCCATTTTCCTTTCCAAATCCTTAGCCATTAATCAATCACAAGTGATCCCCATCACTATGATTTTTCCCAACATTCAGCGCAGAATAAGTGTCCCATAAACCATGGCTATTATTTTTCCTTTTTTTAACTTTTATTACATGGAATTTACACTAGGGTTGTTACAGATGGTATAGAAGCAAAAATAAAAGGAAACATGGAAGATTTGAAGAATGGTTTATAAGCAAACATCGAAGGTTTGAAGGAAGGCTTGACAAAGTTGCTACAAGAAATGCTTCCTAATGGCGAAAATGTATTATATGAAACTCATGATGAGAACAAAAGAAATGTTAATCATGATTTCATAAACTCTAACATTGTATTAAAACCCACCATATTCCAAAGATTGATATGAATAAGATTGATGGCAAGGATCCAGTAACATGGATACTACAAATGGAGCAATATTTTGATCTCCATAATGTGCAACACACAGAAAAGGTACGCATTGCAACTTTATATTTAGAACCCAATCAATTTGTATGGTATAGATGCCTTTGTTCTCATAAACCACCTGTCACTTGGTCAATTTTTACGGAGGAAATGATAGAGCATTATAAGGATACAAAGAGAAACGCCTTCTTTAGCCAATTGATAAATATCTAACAACAGGGTTCAATGAAGGAGCACATTGAGGAATTCCAAAAATTAAATATAAGGTTAAATGATATTATAGAGGAGCATAAGATTGATGTTTTTATAGGGACTTTAAAGGATAACATCCAACATGAGGTTCACCTTTGGGAACTTGATTCATTGGAGAAAGCATTCAGGTTGGCAAGAAAAATTGAAAGCAAAACTATCGAAACAAGGAAGCCTACCACTCACAACCATAAAGATGGAAGTGTTGTTGCTCCTATCCTTCCACAACCTGCAAGGTTGACACCACAACAATTGGAAGAAAAAAGAACAAAAGGGCTTTGTTATAGTTTTTGTTAGAAAATACACTAAAGGTCATAAGTGTGCCAAGAAGAGATTATTTTACATAGATTGTGAAGAGGAGGAAGAAAATGAACAAGAAACCTCAAAAGAAGAGGATATACACCAAAAACCAACCCTAGAGAAAGAAGAAATGAATCTGACCATACCTTGTAATGCATTGGAAGGAATTACCACTCCTCAAACTCTCAAGATAGGAGGACATATCAAGAAGAAAAATGTAATAATGTTGATTGATTTGGGTAGTACCCATGATTTTATTCATTATAAAATAGCCAAGGAATTGAAATGCTTCCTATATCCAACACTAGAGTGCCAAGTGATGGTTGCAAATGGAGGAACTATAAGTTTCTCTGGAAAGTGCCATAATATCAAGCTAACCATGGGGGAATATGTATTGAATATTCCAATTTTTTCCATTCCAATCGATGGTGCTGATGTTGTACTAGGAGTCCAATGGTTACAAACTTTGGGTATGATAACTTTTAATTTTCAAGAAATTTTCTTGAATTTTTTATGGGAAGGAAAGGAAGTTTAATTAAGGGGTATCGTAGGGAAACCAAGAAATATAATCAACTTTAATGGAATGATAAAGCTTCTAAATAAAGAAAAATGGGGCGTAATTGCACAATTATGCTCACTAGAGGTTCAAACATCGAAATCATCTATTTCTTCAGATCTCCAAAAAAAATTGGAAAATCATTGCAAGTTATTTGAGACTCCCAAAGGCATCCCACATATTCATGATCATGATCATGCTATTCATTTGATTCCAGGAAGTGTTCCTCCAAACATCAGGCCTTACAGATATCCCTATGCCCAAAAGAGTGAAATTGAATGTATGATTGCAGAAATGCTAGAGGCTGGTATAATTCAACCTAATCAAAGTTATTTCTCTGCTCTAGTAGTATTGGTTCACAAGAAGGTTGGATCATGGCGCATGTGTCTGGATGCTAGGGAGATCAACAAGCTCACTATTAAAGAAAAATTTCCCATTCAAGTCAATGATGAATTATTGGATGAATTACATGGAGAAATTTACTTCACCAAGTTGGATCTTCATTCAGGATATCATCAAATTAGAATGAACACTGAAGACATTCCGAAAACAATATTTAGAACTCATCAGGGTCATTGTGAATTTTTGGTCATGCCTTTTGGCCTTACCAATGCAACTTCTACATTTCAAGTTTTGATGAATTCCATTTTCAAACCCTTCATTAGAATATTTGTGTTAGTATTTTTTGATGATATACTAATGTACAACAAGTCTTGGAAGGATCATGTTCAACATGTTGAGAGGGTACTAAAACTATTGGAGGAGAAATAATTATATGCAAAAACCTCCAAATGTTTCTTTGGAGTACAGGAGGTGGAATATTGGGGTCATATTGTATCTCATGAGGGTGTTAAGGTAGACCCTAACAAAATTAAAGCCATTAAGGAATGGAAAATACCCAAAACCATAAAGCATCTGTGAGGATTTCTCGGGTTGAAATGGTATTATCACAAGTTGTTTAAGAATTATGGGAGAATAAAAACACCTCTAACAACATTACTGAAGGAAGATGGATTTTCTTGGCCTCCAGAATCAACTAAGGCCTTTGAACATCTTAAAGAGGAAATGTTGCAAGAACCAGTCTTAGCTACGCTAGACTTCACAAAAACCTTTATTGTGGAATGTGATGCCTCAAGAAAAGGAATTGGTGTTGCTTTATTGTAAGAAGGAAGATGTTGGACATTGGATAAACCGACGCTCCCCATGTGTTTTGTGACATGGACTAACCACCTCACACAGATCCTTATCTCTGGCGATGCAATCGTTGACTAACACCTGCGGGTTTTGGTCTAACGACAATCGTGATTCCCAACAAGTGGTATCAGAGCATAGGTCATGAGTTTGATACACACACCGCTCGCGTTGGGGGGGGGAGATTGTTAATGGACATTGGATAAACTAATGCTCCCCGTGTGTTTTGTGTCATGGACTAACCGCCTCTCATGGATCCTTATCTTTGGTGATGCGATTGTTGACTAACACCTACAGTTTTTGGTTTAACGACAATTTTGATTCCCAAAAAAATACCCATTGATTTTGAAAGTCATCCAATCAAAGGAAAGTGTTTACACAAACCTATTTATGAGAAGGAAATGTTGGAAATATTACATGCACTAAAGCAATGGAAACCTTACCTAACGGGAAGACACGTCAAGGTAAAAACAAATCTTGATAGTCTTAAATACTTTTTCGAACAAAGGTTATCTTCAGAAGAGCAACAAAAATGGATCACAAAGATGTTGGGTTATGAATTTGAAATCATCTACACAAAAGGGAAGCAAAATGTTGGTGCATATGCACTCTCAAGAAAGGACGAGGATGTGGAAACATTTCTTTATGTCATTTATATTATCCAACCAGATTAGATAACCGAAGCAAGGGATGAATGGAAGAATGACGAATAAGTGTGGACATTAATTCAACTGTTGCAACAAGATCTCAATACATCTGATACATTTTGCTGGAAAAATGATATATAATTATTAAAATATAGAATAATAAAATCTACTGGCGCAATTTCAATTGCGCTACTTACCATGTTTAGGTTATTATATAAATGATGAAATTCCAAAATTCATCTTCATAATTATTAGATAAAAAAAAGAAGAAGTATAAATAAATAAAATTGTATAAAATAATTTATATATATTATAACACATTAAGTCCCATTTAAATAACAATGTTTAATTTTTAATTATCAAACAATAACTTTTTAACTACCTTTAACACCATTCAAATTATTTCTTTATTTTTATATATTCGCATAATTTAACTAATTTCCATTAAATCTTGACTCTGGTCTTAAAGTCAAAATTAGTCGTTAGTCAAGATAGCCGTTGGAGTCTCTGCTCAGACTATTTAACATGCTAAGCTGGATCTGTTTCTTCAACTTGTCCTGACTATGAACCACACTTGTTGGTTCGAAACGCGTCGACAAATGATTTATCTTATGATTTACACCGAAGAATGTCTCTTAAAAATAAAATTGTGTAAATAAAATTTTAATTTTAATTTTTAATTTTGATATGCTTTAAAATTATTAAAAAGAAAAGTTTAATTAAATTATTATTATTATTTATAACAAAATATTGGTGGGATGCTTTTCCTCTTCACCATATATAAATTGGAAAGTGTGTTAATATAAATTATAATAATGTTTAATGTTTGAGAGATGCAACTAAATATGAACAAATGATCTATATTTTTTTTTATCAATAATATATATAAATTTTTAATGACTATCAAAATCTGTAACGCACTGGCTCTTGTACTCGCGTGACATAGGGT
>APFE031182007.1:352467-382397 GCA_000404065.3 Pinus taeda
ATAGTAAAATAATTTTATCATATTAATAGTAAGTTTTTTTTTTATCAAGTAAGAGTAGGACCTTCTATTAAGCTAGCCAATTATACATAATTTACATGAAGCCGCACTGACTCTGTGAGAGTTCAATAGTCAGCAGGGCAGCAGAAACCGAACCACCCACCCAAAACCATGAGAAGCCTAAACAGGAAAAACCAGAGAGAAACCACCAAACAATTAGGGAAAAAGACCATCTGGTAGGGCTGACGTGCATCAAATGAACCTTGAACTCCTTGGAAGACATGTCCACTGAATTGGGGGCCACAAATGACCCGTCGAGGGTCCACAAGAAGTCCCACCACAAACCACACTTAAAACTTTCAAACGGACTCGATGAAAATTATAAGCATAGCACTCTAAACTTTTTCGGGTCTGAAACTCCCAGCCAACTAACACAGACAAATTGCCACCGTTGGTCACTCGACTTATATCCAACGTCCTTCGTGAATATTGGGATGACGAGAAGCGCGAGAGTTAAGGGCGGTTTTCTCTCACCTCTCGCCGCAACGTGTCACACGAAGAGTGGAATCGGGGGCCAACCTCAAAAAACCAGAAACCATTCGGACCTTGCCGGATATACCGCTTGTGGTTTTGCATCGGTTGTTTCGCGGAAAAGAAAACACGCTCTTTTTCCACTTGATGTCCGTAAGTCCAGTGCAACAGGTAGTTCTTGAGCCATTTTAGTCCACCCAGATTCTCTGTCAAACACCAAATAAGCAGTATGAAAATGGATGACCAAACTTGTGGTACTATCTGAGTCAGTCTTTTCAGCATTCAAACAAAAGTGCTCTGAGCTTTGGAAAACAACCAAACCAAAAAGGGTCAAACAGTTTAGGGTTCTCCATCCTCCCACCTGTCTCCTGAATCCCTTCGATCCATCCTATTAGTCCATAGTTCCATATCTTGGGCCACCTAACAGAGACAGTCCTCCCACAATTTGCCTGTAGGTAACGAATTCCAAGCATACCTGGAATCCCTGTCCCTATTGGTGACTCCTTCGTTTTCCAACCGATCCGCTAACATGTTAGCTTTCCTTTTCACATGAACAAATCTGACAGTTTTAAGGGTTTGCAGGTGGGAGTAGATACGGTGAAAAACCTGCAAAAGCTTCCAATGCTTCAAAACTTTATCTTGAGAGGTTCCATTGCATATTTTCTTGGCTACTCTAATAATCAATTTCGAATATGCTTCAATTATAACATTGTGTGAATTTGACTGCACCAGCATTTCCAAGCATTGCTCTAATGCCATGAGCTCAGCCATGTTATTAGTGGCCTTCCCCAAGTGGCCATGGAAGATTTTGTTTATTTGCCCCTGATCATCTCTTATGGCACACTCAAAGCCCACTAATCCTAGGTTGCCCTTAAATTCTCCATCAATATTAACCTTTAAGAAACCATAAGGATGGGGCTTCCAAATGTTAACACCTGTATTTATTAGGCTCATTTCCTTTATTATTCCTAGAGGACTAATGGACTCGAGACCTAAGTGAAGTATAAAACTCTCCTCTTGGGGCAAAGGAGGATCCTTAGGAAGAGTCCTCAACAAGATTCTAACTTTGTCTTTGAGCTGTCTTATAATTTGATCAATTATGTGTTGGGGCTAGCTTGTTTTGTTTTTGAAGATCCGACTGTTGCGCTCTTTCCAAACATTCCAGATGACAAAGCTTGGAACCAGAATCTAGGCTTTATTAATAATCTCATTCCCTGAGAAATTCTTCCTCCAATTCTTCAAAGTATTGGATATGCTGAGACTATCCCTATCAGTTTGTATAAAGATTGAGGCCACCCAGTCCCACACCTTGGAAGTGAAAGGACAGAGGTTGAGAAGGTGTTCAATCATCTCCTCATGTGAGCCATAGAGGTAACATTTGGAAGGACCAATGAAGCCTTTCTTTAGGAGATTCTCCCAAGTTAAGATATTCCTTTGATGCACTAGCCAGATAAATAACTTTATTTTCATCCAGTGGGGGCTTTGCCATAGTTTCTTCCAGACTTGATCAAAATTCATAAAGTTAAATCTTGTAACTTCCTGTTTGGCTTCTTTGAGGTTAAAGTTACCTTCGATGTTCTTTCCCCATCTTAATTGGTTAGGTGAGGAGGAAACCAGAATCCTTCTATGCTCTAGATCCTGGGTTAGAGCGTCTGCCTTGGCCTTCAGTGGACTCTCATCACTGTATCTTAGAACCTTCCAATTCCTCCATTTTCCATTATTCCTTCCCTGGTCCCAGAAGTCTTTTACCAAAAACAGACCTTTGCTATATGTGTCACTTTTGAGATCTGCTAATTCATCCCTATAAGGGTTGGGTTCCTGTTGCCAGTTGTCCTCCCAAAATCGAGCAAGGTCCCCTGCTCGGATTTCCCAGAAACAGTGTTGTTGAACAATACTTTTATTTTCCTTAGCAAGGTTCGAAATATCTGAGCCCCTGATTTGTCCTGACATTCTAATGTGATCCTTCTCTTGCCAATACTTGGTATATTTTTGTTTCCAAAGCTTAGCCCAGGGGGGCATTCGACTCCTTGATCCATCTCCACCAAAGCTTGGCTCCCGAAACTCTGTTGAGGGTCTCAGGATCATGAAGCCCCAAGCTGCCATGGCTTTTGGGCTTGCAGAGCTTGTCCCAGGCTATTAAAGCCCACTTCTTTTTCTCTTCCCCTCTGCCCCACAGAAAGTCCCTTTGTATACTTCTTATCTGTTGCTTAATGCCTTGAGGAGTCGGAAGAGTTGAAAACATGAAAATGGGAATGGCCTGCAAGACCGCCTATGTGAGCACAAGGCACCCTGCCAAATTTAGTGATCTGCATGTCCATTTTCTGACCTTGTCCTGAAGTTTATTTAATATTGGCTCCCACACTTCTTGCTTAGAGGTTTGTCAGTGAGAGGAATGCCAAGATATTTGGAAGGTAGCTGCTCCCTTTGAAATCCAAGAATTCTGGTAATGTTTCTCTGAATGGAAATATTAGTGTTAAAGAAAAAGACTTTGGATTTGCTAAGGCTTACCTCAGTGCCTGCTGCCATAGAAAAGTCATTTAAGATGTTTTTGATTGCTCTAGCTTCCCTGACTGTGGGTACGCCCTACAACATTGTATCATCCAAAAAATGTTGATGAGTGTTTGCCACTCCATCTGAGGTGAGTTTGATGCCCTGGATTTGTCCTTCCACGTTTTCCCTTTTGATCGCTCTACCCAACCCTTCCATCATGAGGACAAAGAGGAACGGTGAGAGCGGATCTCCCTGTCTAAGTCCTCTAGAGGTGTGAAGGTTCTTGATGGAGCTCCATTAAGCAGTATGGAAAAACTAGTCGTAGTGACTACTGCCATAAGCCATCTTATCCAATTTTGGTCAAAGCCATATGCTTTTAGAATTTCTCTTATGTAAGACCAGCTTAGCTTGTCATAGGCTTTTGCTAGGTCCAACTGAATGATCATACCTGCTTGTTTGTTACTTTTGAGAGAGTGTACCACCTCATGAGATTGGATAATATTGTTGAGGATTTGTCTTCCTTCCACATAGCCTGTCTTCTCCTCCGAGATGAGAGAAGGTAGAAGGGGCTTAAGTCTATTGGCTATTACTTTGGAAATAATTTTATACACCACATTACATAAATCTATGGGTCGAAAACCATCCAGAGTCATGGCATTTTCTTGTTTTGGGATTAGAGCTATGAAGGAAGCATTAACAGCCTTCAGAACCTTTTTGGACTTTCTTGAGTCTTCCACAACCTCGAGGATATCCTGTTTGACCATTTTCCAGCAGGCTTTAAAGAAGTCTACATTGAATCCAACCGGGCCTAGTGCTTTTACATTCTGCATTTCATTAATTACTTCACTGACCTCCTCTTCCGACACTGGCCTATTAAGATTATGGTTGTCCTCTCTGGTAACCAATTGAGGGATAAACTGAGTGAAATGGTCAATGAACCTGGATCTATCCTCCAATGGCTCCTTTGCAATATTGAAGAAGTGTTGAACAAGGACCAATTCCATATCATTATGAGAGACAAGCTTAATCCCTTGAGAATCTTTGATCTTTGTGATTCTGTTGAGAGCCCTGTGAACCATAGTGGATTTGTGAAAGAACTTTGTATTTCTTTCTCCCTCTCTAATCCATGGTATCCTTGATTTCTACCTCCAGAAAATTTCCTCTTGTAAGCATCGATCTTCCCATTCTTCCTGCAAAGATTCAGTTAGTTTTTGCCGCTCTTCGGTGAAGCCATCTGTGATGTTGATCTGATTGATCTCCTAGAGTTTTCGCTCAGTTTCTCTTTCGGCTTTGAAGATATTGCCAAATTCCTTTTTGTTCCAAGCTTTAAGTCTGGATTTGATATGTTTAAGTTTCTGTTGGAGCATGAAAATTTTAGTGTCTTGAATGTTCAACTTCTCTCTCCACCATTTATCAATGTTACTAGTGAATTCAGGGTGTGAGAACCAGGCATTTTCAAACCTCAAAGGTCTGTTTCTCGGTGTGCCCATAAAGGTGGCTTCCAACTGTACCAGCCAGTGATCTGATACTCCAAAGGGTAGAAAGGAAGCTGTCATGGCAGGGCCTGTGAGAAGGAGGTCCTCTGAAATAATAAATCTATCAAGTTTGGATGCAACTTGAGAAGCTCCTCCCCTCTTGTTGTTCCATTTATTGTTTTAGTGTCCACTAGTCCCATGTTCATGATGAAGTTTTGGAAGGCCATGGAGTCTTTGCCTAGCTGTCTAGCACCTCCTTTTTTCTCTGAAATAGATCTTATCATGTTGAAATCTCATGCAACGATCCAGGGCATAGTGGGATGTCTTGCTCTTAGATCCTCCAGTGAGGTGAGAAGCTTGAGTTTGTCTGCTTGCTTTTGAGGTCCATAAACATTTGTGATCATGTATATATCCTTATCACCTACAAGTTGACATACCAAGGAAAGATAGTTCCTGGATGCTGAATGTGGATCCCACAGTGTGAGAATCCCCCCCGCCAAGTTATTTTCCTTAACCTCTAGATATTCATACTTGATTAACCACTTATTATGAATTTCTCTTATCTTATCCATCAAACATTTTGTCTCCTAAATAAAAACCATATCTGGTTTCTCTTCTTTCATTCTGTTACTCAGATTTCTTTGTTTCCTTCTATTTCCTATGCCTCTAATATTCCAGGTTGTGAGCCTCATTAAGAAAGGTTTGTAAAGGAATAACTGGTGAGATCTTTCATCTTACCTAAGTTAATCAATAGTTTCCCACATTCGTTCAGCAGCTCATTCTGTCTTTTTCTTCATCTTTGCCTTCCTAAGCTCTTTGGAGATTGTGCCTGTGAATTCTCCATCATTTTGACCCCACTTGGTTCCTGGATTTCATGATTTCTTTTGACTGTAGCTCCCTTCGACTGTGACCTCCATAGAAAGAGTTGTTGTACTCTGTCATAATTCTCTTTCGGCACGGAGTCCTCTCCTATGTTCTTTCCTTGTTCCAGAAATTTCTCTAGATCTAGATTTTCCCTATCTAGAATCTCCTGTAGTTCATGGTCCTCTGTTCCTACTTCACTTGGAGCCATCTCATGGTCCCTACTAATCTCCATGCAGCTTGGTAGATCATCCTTTTGCTAGTTGTTTATTGTGATATCCTCCATTTCAGCTTCCCCATCCTGCTCCTTGGTTATATTTTCCATGTCCTGGACTGTATCCTTGTTCCCCTCTTCTTCCTCTAGGATCTTGAAACTGTTGTGTCTTGTATGCCTATCCTCATTTATCTTCTTGTGTGGATGTTTACCCCCTTTCCCTTTGCCCCCAACCTTGGTGAAACCCTTGTGATCTCTATCCACAGTAGTTTTCCCACTACCTTCCATATTGATTGTTGGGCAGTTTCTGAATAGATGCCCATGTTCATGGCATTTTGCGGCACCTAAATGGGATGTGCTCATAGTCCACAATTTGCACCCATTCTTCATCATACACTTCTAAAATTATCGCTTCCGGAAAGGCTCCAGATAAGTCCATTTCCACACATATTCGTGCGAAGGAGGTATATTTTCCTTTCAGAGTTTCCTCCGAGATCTTTAGAAAATGCCCCAGCTTGTTACCTATTGTTTTCAAGGATTCTGGTAGCCAATAATCCAGAGGAAAGGAGTAAAGTCTGATCCAAACCGGTATTGATGTGAATGTTTCACATTCTGGGACAAAGTTCATCATCCATGGTTGCATGTAGAGTCTTGCCGCAACATAGAAATATGACACCCCTTCGAACACTTTATCCTTGTCCTCTAGGCTTGTGAACACCATTGTGAAGAAGCCCTTAGAACCCAGATGTAGATGTATTTCCCCCTTTGGCTTCCAATGGCTCCTTATCCAGACGTGTAACGCCCTCTCCGTCGGCCATAACCCCATGAACTTGCATATGATCACATGTTCCGTCATATGATCCCTATGCGCTTGTATCACCGGATCGCTCAATATGACCAGAGGAATAATGCTCGACTTGGGTTTGCAGACCCCAGTTGTCCTTATGGAAGTCGGTTTTTCACTATTGCTTCCATTCTCCTTTTCTTTACTTGTTCCCTGTTGATTCCCTTCCCGATCCTAAAGTCTGTTTCTTCCAAATGCTCCCTTGTTTCTTGCCTCTGAGACCTTCTCCAAAGGTTTTTTGAAATGCTTCTTTCTCGCTTCCTTACCTCCTTCCGTAACTACCTGACTGTAGGAGGGAGCAGCAACCCCCCTGCGCGTCTCGCCATGGTACCCTGAGTCAAAACCCTAGCGCCAACTCCAACCCTAGCTCAAGTTGTCGTCATAAACCTTCCTATATTAATAATAAGGTTATTATCAAGTTAAACTCCAAATTTCTATATAATTTTTTTTTTGTTTGTGAGATAAAAAAACACCATCGGCTCAATTATTTCTTGTTAAAATTTATAAAATATAAATACTCTATTTTCCTATAAATTTAATTAAAAATAAGTATTATTTATATTAAAAATAAAATTTGAACTTAAAAAACATATTATAACCAAAAAAAAAAGAAGCCAGCATAATGGATTAGATACATATAATCTAAATGATCCTTCCCAAAAGATTTCAAGAAAATCTATTATATTTTACATATAAATATAAATTCTAAAAAAGACACCTAATATCATATTTTTTTACATAACATGAAAAAGTTTCACAACCAGTGTAAGTTTTGAAAAGACAATATTATATACTTTTTATATAATATAAAAATAAAAATACTAATGAAGGACAAGCTTGCGACAATTTCATTTTGATGAATTAGTAAACTAGTTTATATTTGCTCATTCGGTGATTTTTTTATTTTTTTCGAAATCTATTAAAAATATAATTTATTATCGTTTTAAGGTTTGAAAAAAAATTAATTAATTGTTATTTTTAACCATAAAAGTTGAAATTGTATTGGCATATTATGCGTAAGATCACAACAAAATTACCTAAAACTTAAGTAGTTTTTTTGTTTTTTTTTGTTTTTTTTTTTTTCAGATTTTTTGAGAAAATCTAAATTAACTAACCTTTTAGACTATAAACTTATTACATATATCTATAAATGTCGAAACATATACTATTTATAGAAAATGCCTAGAGCTTTGAAACATTTAGTTTGATATATACAAATTTGTTGAATATAAATAGTTACATAATCATTTAAGGCTACTATGTTTTCCACAGAGACTACCTTATTCAGATCAAGCAATTCAATTTGAACAATATGTGTAGAATTGGTAGAAGATGCAAGGGCCAACGTGGCTCTAACTCCTTCCTATTGTGTTGCTTGAACACTTTCCAGTTGTTGTTTTAGTCCATTTAGTTCCATTTTGAGCTCATGAATCTGGTTTCTCTGTGTAGACAAGATGTCCATCCACAAATCAACCTCAGTTGAAACCTTGTTTATTCACATGTTGAGGGTGACGAATTCTAACTGCTCCTCTTCTTCCATGTTGCCTGACTCGATGTAGAATTTCACCTGTAGATCAACTGATATATGCAATGTCCTAAAACATAATACTAGATCTACTTCTACCATAAACTTTGCATAAGCGTAAATAGATATGAGCATCATCAAGCATGAACAGATATAACTCAGAATGAGAAGTAATCAACCATAACATAGAAGATATATCACCGAGGAAAGCACTAGCCTAAAACCCCAACTTTGTATTATCATACAAGTGGAAATCTTGTTCAAGTTACAAAAAGAGTCAGCTCTCAAGCTATCCTGCTCTCTCTGTAATCAAACAATACAGCTCACATACTCAATAGACATAGAATATATCTTCCTCAAGCCCTCCAAGCCTCCTATTTCCTTGCGTAGTTTTGATAGGGGTCCAATGATATCACATGTGTGAATTGGCCTCATCACACTCACTGTAACCTCAAGTCCAACTGCACAATCCTCAAGGAATGATATTCCTTCTGCATGCAAGGAATATTCACAATAGAATGTTCTTGCAACTAATAGTACAATGTCCCTCCATTTAATCTCAACTGGGTCTCTGACTGAACTGACATGCATGAGTTATCCATGAGTGAATACTCAATTATCTGAAATACACTAGTTACATGCATGCAAGCATTAACTAACTGAACTCTCATTAATTTAACAAACTGTTAAATTAATCTAACTGGACTTGACTTAGTTAAACTGAGTCAACTAATTACAACTCACTCTCATCTCTTTAATTGATAGATAAATTCCTCAATCAAAGGAGAAACAGTTGCATGTCCTCACATAGAATTCAAGTTTGATTTTCCTTAACTAATTAACTCAAGATGAATTAATTAATCAATTTTCAAACTGCTATTAATATCAAATTCGAATTTTACTTCCTATGTTTAGTCCAAGGATTGACTAAAATAAGAAGGGATCCTGAAATGCTATTTTAGAAAATCTATTTTTAGCACTTTCACTTTTCACCCATTGTTGCTAAGATCTCCAATGGCTGAACTGCTATTTATAGCCGGCTATTTATGGTAGTGTTATTTTTAGCATTTCTTGTTGCACATTTCAACACTCCCTCTCAACAAGAAAGGGATTATCGGTAACCTTGATCCTATCTCTATGGAACTCGAACTTGCATTTTGACAATGCCTTAGTCAAAATATTTGCATCCTGCTCCTCGGTCGAAACATACTGCAACATCATGATCCTCTTGACCACACAGTCCCGTAGATGATGGTAACAGATATCTATGCGCTTGGACCTATCATGAAACACTGGATTCTCAGAGAGTTTTATGCAACTATGATTATAACAATATATCACTATAGGATCCATCATTTGACCAAACAATCCCACTAGAAACTTCTGCATCCAAATGGCCTTGCATGCTGCCTGATTGGCAGCCATGTATTCAGCCTCTGCTGAGCTAAGTGCAACTGATCTTTGTTTCCTGCTGTACCAAGAAACTGCAGTGGAACCAAGGTTGAAGATTCCTCCAGAAGTGCTCTTCTGGTCTAATGAACTACCATCCCAATCCGCATCTGTGAAGCCTTGTAGCTTCACTCCCTCTGTCCGTATATACCATAATCTGTAATGTGTAGTGCCTCTGAGATATCTCAGCACATGCTTCGATGCCTTCCAAAACAGCTTGGTAGGCTGAACCATAGCCTGACTCAGCTGGTTCACCGCAAAGCATAAGTCTGGTTGTGTGTTCACTAGATACATAAGTGAACCCACCAGCTGCCGATAAACAGTAGCAGCTACTACCTCAACTGAATTAGCATCCTCCTTCCTCCAGTTCCCAGCTAGAGGAGTCTGCATAGATTTGCACTTCTCCATGTGAAAGTGCCTGAGTATCTCATTGGCATACTTGCCTTGAGACACAAATACTTCCCCATCTTTCTGCCACACTTCCATGCCTAGAAAGTAGTGCATGATGCCTATGTCCTTCATCTTGAACTCTCTTGCAAGGTCCTCCTTGCAAGACTGTATCAGCTGGTCATCACCTGTCAAAATCAGATCATCGACATAAAGTACAATAATCAATGGCTTACCATCTACCATGATGTGGTGAAGCCCAAACCGGTGAAATAGTTGTCGATCCTGGTATACCAAGCACGGGGTGCTTGCTTCAGCCCATACAGTGCTCGCTTGAGTCGGTAGACATGTGACTCATGATCGAAGGTCTCAAATCCTTCAGCCTGCTCAATGTATACCTCTTCCTCAATCTTCCCATTGAGGAACGTCATCTTCACATCCATCTCATGGATCTTCCAACCCATCTAAGTTGGTAGAGCTAGCATCGATCTGATAGATGAGTACCTTGCTACGGGAGCAAAGGTCTCATTGTAGTCAATTCCCTCAACCTGTGAGAAACCTCGGGCAACAAACCTTGCCTGTGTTTCTCAACACTACCATCAGCTACCTGCTTTACCTTGTAAAGCCATCAGGAACTAACCACTGACTTGTCCCTAGGTCTAGGGACAACATCCCACACACTGTTATGTATGATAGAATCGTACTCTTCTACCATTGCATCAACCCAGACTAGTTGCTGCACTGCCTCCTAAAAAGAAGAAGGTTCGGTCGCTACACACTCCCCAACCATGGCCATGTAGCCAGTGTAACTCTCGGGAGATCTCCTCTGTCTGCGTTGAGAGGATGGCTGCCCTACATTCTCTCTCGCGTCTAGCATCAATCTGTCAGCTTCCCGTGAGCGTTTTCGCCCGTCTTTGGAAGACTCTTCGAGAGTGGTGGTCTCCACTACTAGATCCTCTGCATGTGGCTGATCCACATCATTAGGAGGCTCCTCCTCCTTTGGAACTAAAAATTCCTCAACTCCATGCAACTTGAGCTCCCTCTCAAGTGACACTCGCATGGCTCTCTGCTCGTCGAACTTCAGATCCCTGCGCACTACGGTCCTCTGACTGGAAGGCAGATACACACGATAGTTGTGAGGTGTATCTGTGTACCCCACAAGTATCCCCAACTCAGCTGTTGGATCTAGCTTCTTCCGAGCATCTTTGGTCACATGACAGTAAACTGATGATCCAAAGATACGGAAGTGACTCACATCCGGTCGCTTCCTCGAAAAAGCCTCCATAGATGTCTTCATCCCCAAGATACGATAAGGACTTCTGTTCTGAAGGTACATTGCTGTATTGCATGCCTCAACCCATAGATGAAGTGGTAGGCTTTGGTCATGCAACATCGCTCGAGCTGCTCCCATAATAGATCTGTTCTTCCTTTCGGCCACCCCATTCTATTGTGGGTTATGGGGTGCCTCCAGTTCCCTTTTAATTCCTTCTGCAGCGCAGAAGTCTTTAAATTGCTGGGAAATATACTCTCCACCATTGTCACTACGCAAGGCTTTTACTTTCTTTCCAGATTCTTTCTCTGCCAAGGCTTTAAACTCACAAAACCTCAAGAAGGTCTGATCCTTCTTTTGCATAAAGTAGATCCAACATCTACGAGAAAAATCATCGATAAAAATAACATAGTACCTTTGTTTAGCGATGGAGGCTATAGAGAATGATCCACATACATCTGAGTGAACTCGCTCCAGGATTACTCCAGCTCTACTATACCCATCCTGAAAGGAAGATCTTGCATACTTACCCAGGGTGCATCCTTTGCATGTGTCTGTTTGCTCCAGTTTTCCCTTGGGTAAGCCGGTAGAAATTTCGTGCATGATCTTCAAGGCCCCGTGATGCAAGTGGCCCAATCTTCTATGCCATAGCTCACCAACATCTTGGCTTTGCACCACCTCTGCTTTGGAACTCAGTGCAGCATAATCTTCTACCTCCAGCTTGTAGAGATTCTTTACTCGAATCCCAATTCGCTTGGTCTGTCTAGTGCCGATATGCCTCAGGAAAACTTTTCCTTTACTAAAGACTACATCATAGCCTTTATCTTCTAGCATAACAACATACACAAGATTCTGTTTCAGACCTGGTACATACTTAACAGCATATAGGGTGAGAGGAGCACCATGCTCCCTCTGAAACACAACTGTACCTTCACCTGAGACACAATACTTTCCATCATCACCCATCTCGATCTACATCTGGAGATCCTTCTTTGCCAAGGTACTAAAAATATTCTTGTCACTTGACATGTGGCAAGAGGCTCCACTGTCCAGGTACCAAACACATCCCACCATGGATGAAACCATGCATGCAATAAGAGAGAAATCCAGCTCAAACTGTGAAGCTAGTGCATCACCATCAGATCCCTTTGAGGAACCCTTCTTGGATTTCTTCTGTGGACAATTCATAGCATAATGGCCCACTTCATGACAGTGAAAGCATCACACCTTCGACTTTTCAACCTTCTTCCCACCATGAGAAGATTTGGGTTGGGACGCCTTCCCTTTCCCTTTTTGAGCTTTACTCATTAAAGCTAGATTTTCTTCATCATCTTGTTTTGATGAAGATCGATCCCTGGTGCTTCGCCTTATCTCCTCCTGCATTATGTCTAGCCAAAGTCGTTCCCAATCTGGCAGTTTCTCTCTTTCATTAACCGAGTCCTAGTAGCTATGCCATCTCTTAGGAAGAACGAGGAGTGCTAGACTCACCATGTCATCATCAGCTGTCACGACCCCTACACTTGCAAGCTCATCCCTGCAGGTGGTGAGATTGTTCAGGAACATAGATATTGTGTTGCCCTTTTCGCACTTGATCTTTTGAAGCTTGTCTTTCAACACCAACTTCCTTTGATCGTTGTTATTCTGATAAAGATCTTTCAATGTTTTCCACATCGTAAACGGAGTCTCCTTCCTATCGAGGCTCGAGACAATGTGATCTAGAACTCCCTCTAGGAGGATTCTCCTTGCTCTAGCCACACACTTTTTCCATTCTGGCAGTTGAGTAGCATTAGTCGGCTTTTGGACGTCTTGATCAATGAAGTCCTTTAGACCGTTATCTTCTAATATTTCCTCCATACGATCCTTCCAAGCTATATAATTTGAATTGCCATCAAGGGCATATTCGAGTCTTAAACCACTGAATGCCATAGGTGAAATAGATGTGATAAGAACTCAATTCAATATTCAGAAACCAAACTGCGTACTTCTCCTGGTTGTATACTGTTCTTCTTTGACTACCTTTGCTCCGATACCATGTAGAATTTTCACCTGTACATCAACTGATATATGCAATGTCCTAAAGCATAATACTATATCTACTTCTACCATAAACTTTGCGGAAGCTTAAACAGATATGAGCATCATCAAGCATGAACAGATATAAATGAGAATGAGAAGTAATCAAACATAACACAGAAGATATATCACTGGGGAAAGCACCAGCCTAAAACCCCAACTCTGTATTATCATACAAGTGGAAATCTTGTTCAAGTTACAAAAAGAATGAGCTCTCAAGCTATCCTGCTCTCTCTGTAATCAAACAATACAGCTCACAGACTCAATAGGCATAGAATATATCTTCCTCAAGCCCTCCAAGCCTCCTATTTCCTTGCGCAGTTTTGATTGGGGTCCAATGATATCACATGTGTGAATTGGCCTCATCACACTCACTGTAACCTCAAGTCCAACTGCGTAATCCTTAAGGAATGACATTCCTTCTACATGCAAGGAATATTCACAACAGAATATTCTTGCAACTAATAGTACATTGTCCCTCCATCTGATCTCAACTGGGTCTCTGACTGAATTGACATGCATGAGTTATCCATGAGTGAATACTCAGTTATCTGAAATACAGTAGTTACATGCATACAAGCATTAACTAACTGAACTCTCATTAATTTAACAAACTGTTAAATTAATCTAACTGGACTTGACTTAGTTAAACTGAGTCAACTGATTACAACTCACTCTTATCTCTTTAACTGATGGATAAATTTCTCAATCAAAGGAAATTGTTGCATGTCCTCACATAGACTTCAAGTTTGGTTTTCCTTAACTAATTAACTCAAGATGAATTAATTAATCAATTTTCAAACTGTTGTTAATATCAAATTCGAATTTTACTTCCTATGTTTAGTCTAGGGATTGACTAAAAGAAGAAGGGATCTTGAAATTCTATTTTTAGAAAAGCTATTTTTAGCACTTTCACTTTTCACCCATTGTTGCTAAGATCTCCAATGGTTTAACTGCTATTTATAGCCAGGCTATTTATAGCAGTGCTATTTTTAACATTTCTTGTTGCACATTTCAACACTCTATCATTGAGTTCCACCATCGACCTCATTTGCAAATCTGCCAACCATTGTTGGATCATGAGTGAAATTCTCTTATGGTGTGGCTTGAACCAAGGTTTGGATGTGATCCCCACTTGTAAAAAAACCATGTGTCTCGGGTAAGGTCAATTTCTTCAAGAGGATGGTTATTAGAAATTGTGCCTAGACTTTATGAATAATATATTTCCATTTGTCCTTTAGAACCATAAAACACTGCACATTCGCCATCTCTAAGTTAAAAACTTTTATTAAAATTAATAAACATAATCTATAAAAATATAATAATTAATATTTATGTAAGTGATTATGTTTAATGGTATATTTTAAATTAAATTAATATAATAAAATAAAGAACACCTTTTAAACTTTTAAATTTGTAAGTATTGTGTTATATAAAGCACTGTATAAACCATGAAATTCAAGTTCAAATCTTTCGTAAACTCAAACTAAAAATTTTAAACATTTTTTAAAACCCTAATGCTTAGCATATTCAGTAAAAACTATGAATACCACTTTTTTAGATACACCATTTTTTGGGATAGATAGAAGTTTAAAGTAATACCAATTTTATTTTAAAAAACGAAAACACTTTATTTATTTTTAGCTTTTTTAGAGAATTATTAAAAGAAAACTAGTAGAACTTATAAAAGGTATGACCATAGAGTTACATTATGTTAAATTAGAAAGATTTATAACAACGATCAGATGTCATTGAAATATTTTTTATTTAATCGACATATAATAGGATTGGTTAAAGGATTTTGGTTTAAGTGTAGTAATATGTATTTTTATGTTTTATTTTTTTTCTAATAGAAAATATTTTGTTTATTATAAGTTACAAGAATGTTTTATATTAAAAGTTTGGTTTGAATTATATTTAAAAAAAAAAGATGTAGAATAATTTCAGATTTATGATTCTATATCTCTTTATTTTTTACTTTTTAATTCTTTTATTCTTAATTTTATCATTTTTTTTTAATGCTATATTTATAACTTTCCAAAATATGTTTATAACCATACATAATTGACACATTATAGCTATTAATTATGAAGACTAGGACTTTTCTCTCTAAGAAAAAGGTTTGGCTCTTGGAGGAGAGCTATACTTTTTAAATCAATAACTTGAATATGAATAACAAAATTACCAAAGAAAGAAGATAGCTAGTATTTTCCTTGTTGAAATTCCTAGATTTGGTTATAGAGGAATCCAATTTCATCTTCAACATGTCAGAGTAAAGTCCTCTATTTTACCAAAATATTCATTATGACGATCAAATTGGCAGTTATTTGATTATACCTAGGTTTCAACTGGATCATTTCCCCCTGAAGACTGTGAATTTCCTAGTCAAGTTATTGTTGGTTGTCTGGCTTTAAGCATTATCAAGACTATCTTCAAGAGCTTGAAATGGTAACAATTTTGCAAGAGGTGGCCGCCATGTAGACTTCAATAATCACCTTAACTAATGAGATAAAAATAAAGGTAGATCCTACCCCACAAGCCCATATCCCAATACCAATATTACTGTTATTCTCATTCCTACTGAAATCTCCAACATTTGCAACCAGGAGGAAAGATAGACCAATCGGGTTCATAAATAGCAATTTCCCTGCCAAGAAAGAAAGAATTTCCAATATATCAACTTGTAAATTGAGAATGCACAGATTTCTAGCCATAGTTACAACTAAGATCCCTCATGGAGATTAACCCATGTTGTCATTCTACTCTCATCTTCTAGCACTGCTCACATTGAAAACAACTGAGTACGATAACCTATGCATCTTCTTCATCCCTTACAACCACTATTCTCATTCTCAACTTGTCTTTTCCCCAGGCAAGTGTTGTTTGCGTCATGATGCCAGAAGCCATGGAAATGATCCACCTAAATGTGTACCTTCTTTCCCTCAAATGGAAAAACATAAAATGATCCTTGTCATCAATCACATATTATGGTAATAATGTTGATGCTAACGGTATTGTCCTACCTTTTCATAGGCCAAACTCCATTCAATGACATGTAGTTATCATGCTCCCATGAGCTATATTAAATTGCTTGTTTATATGATTCCCCACATAGTGCTTCAATCTTATAATCAAAACTACTATCCTCTGTAAACTAGAAATAAAAACATTGGGATTTATGGGATTAGATGGTAATCCGTCGTTTCCTCTACAATTAGGGTGAAAGGTTCTAAATTAGTTCCTTTATTATTGAGAATATCTACTTCCTTATTGTTGTGGCGATGAACATGGATTAGGTATTTTGTAGATAGAATGTTTAACAGGGAATATATTCTTTTAAAATAATCCTAAGCCTTAGATCAATTGGAAAAAATCCCAAGAGGAAATGTCAAATAATGATTCTAGAGCCCCCTCACTACTATTATGTTGTTGAGATTGAGAACAAAGGATTGTAGCAATCCCTGCATTAGTGAATATGCTTTTTCTAAATTATTAGAGGCTTGTCCTAGACTGAAGCAACAAATAATTAAATTTCTCCAATTAGGTAAATAATCACCCCCACTCCTCCCACTCCTATTTGTTATATCATCTCTAGCCCATAATATATGTATAACTATAAATTTATTCACAATATCCACTTATTATAATATATATTTAAATATTAATTAATTATAATATTTTTTATGAGAAATATTTTATATTCTAATATAAGGAATATTCATATCTACTGGAATTGTTTAGAAAACAAGGCTCAAAGTCATTATAAAAATTACTTATTATGACCTCAAGTCCTTTAAGACCTATATGGACTACAAGACCTTAAAAAGGTAAGAATTAATTGGAATTCTTTAATATTTTATTTCTATGCTAAAAAATGAAAGAAACATTCATAGATCAAAAAATATTTGCTAACTTAAAAGGTCAAGAAGGTTGGTAGTGTGACAAGTATTTTGAAAATTAGATTGAAAATGTGAGTATAAGATAAGTTCTTTTCATCTTCAACTCTCCTAGTATCACACATATGACACATTCTTTCATCCCATGACATTTTGGGAATTGACCAACACCAATTTCACTATAAAGCTCATTAGAATTAGTTCTTATCTTAGAAATGCTCATTTTCTTCTTAACTATAGTCAGGACAGAAAGATAATTTTGGTTTTCAAGATTGAGGTTAGTCACCTCCTTGTAATATCTTAGTTTCCTTTTTTCCTCTAACTATTTATCGTCCCACAGTTTCTCCTTAAATTTATAACTAATAATATTTTGATATTATCCAGATTCTGCAAGATGATCTCCTCCATTATTCTCCTATGGTCTAGCCAAGACTAGGAAACCTTATGCCACCCTAGCCTGAGCCAAAGGTGGGGGTTTATCTAGAGTTAGAAGCAATTATAAAAAACCTTTTGGTGTCCATCTTGTATAACTTTTTCTTATACACAAGATACCTAGTCATAGCCATGCTTTCAATAGGGGAAGAACTGCTTCAATTAGGAGGATAAGGTAGGGGTATTTCCTTTAATATCAAGGTTGTAGGTTATAAACTTATTTTGGATCCATATAATATTCCTCCATGGATCTGGATATATTGCAAACCCAAACCTGATATCCATATAAAATTTATCATGTGTGATGAAAATCTCGAAGATGGGTTTATTTTTTTATTTTATTTTTTTTATCCCATATCCAAAGATTTGTTGACTTACAATTTTTTTCGAGCCCATAGTAAGATTTTCGACCTTTATTTATTATTTTATCAATGCTATAATCCAATTGAGCTTATGATGGATGTTGATTCTCATATATTTGTATGAAAGAACTTCCTTCAAGGAGTTGTTGTCATAATGAAAGTATCATAGGTGATATTTTTGGATTTAATTATCATGCCTTTAGTTTTGTTGATGTGAACAATCATACCCATTTTGGATGATTTTCAATTACTTTGCAAGATCATAAATTTCTCATTACCAAAAGAATAATATCATTATCATAAAGGAAAAGAGTTATGACCATACCAGTGAGCCTGGGGGAAACACAACCAAAATATTCCAAACACTCTTCTAACTTATCAATGTATATGCCAAAAAGGGTAGGGGATAAGAGACACCCTTACTTGATTATGATATTGCATTTAATTTATTTGTACCAAACCTCAATTGTCCTAAGCTTGGCAATAAAATTTTCTACAACCTTGTCACAACAACCCTCAACTCGAGAGGAACCATTATCTCTTCTAGCCTCTTCCAAAGCTTTGTCTTAGGAGCAATGTCAAAGGATTTTCTAAAGTCAACAAAATAACAAAAGAGATCAATTTTATTAATGCAACTTTCTTCTTCATAACCATAAGAGTAATGAGATGGTCCATGGTTGAATGCTATCTCCTAAACCCATCTTGGCATTTAGCTCTTTTACTATGGATTTCAAGCTAAATGCTTAAATCTTCTTCTCTAAAATGCGTCTAAAATAAGCCTGTATAATTTGGCTAAAACATGGTTAATCATAATGGTCATGTAATTAGAGGGGATGCTCTTATCCCCACTCTTAAAGATAGGCATAATAAGGGGATCCTTGCTTCACTGCCAAACTAAAGAGATTGTGTATGTGTAGGATAAGGACAAGTCCTCCCATTTTAAAAATTTCAGCTTGGTAGCCTTCAATGTCCTGAGCTTGTCCACTATGGAGATGCTTAACCTCAAATTCAACATCTTCCAAAGAATGTATCATCCTCTATAGAGGCATTAAAAAATAGTGTCCATAGCATTAGGGGATTCATAGAGGTTTTTAAGGTAAATATTAGAGTGCTTAAAGGGAATTAGTTTATTTTCTTTAGTGTTATGAAAGATATTTTTCCTCCAAAACTCTTTAGCGTTAAACTTAGAGAGGTACAATAATTGGTCTTCATTTCTACTTGTATAGTATTTTTTCTTTCTTTTAATGGAAACTTTGCAATTATTTATCTTCTGAAGTTTTAAGGTTTCGTTAGGTGCATTCTTAATAGATTTTCTAATAATTTTACAATCATTAGCATATTAAGGATTAGTTGTTTTATTAATATTTTTATATAATGTCTTCGTAAAGAACTTGCTAATGGTTAATATTTATTCTTTAAATAATAATAAAATTTTAATAAGAAAAGTTAAAATATTAAAAGATTACTTTAAATTATTAAATATATGTATATTTGTGGAATACTCTTTTTTATTGCTTAAGCAAGAGCATTTCCTTTTATTTACTGATGAAAAAAGTTACAAACATATGTTACATCCCACGGTACTATGGCCCACAAGAAAGACAGGCCCCACCAAACCTAAGAAGCCGAGCCAAAGCCACGAAAACCGAACCAAGGGCCCACAACACTTTAACAACCACCAACTATCATGCGATCGGTTTCCAAATATCTAACAGTCTAGGGGTGGTATCGGGAGCTCAACAAGCACACCTTTTAACAAACAAAATGAACCTGATAAGATTTCAAAACCGTCTCTAAAGTCATATCGGGTCTGCTAGGGGAGATAACTCCCGGGCTAATTCACCGCCTGAAATCCATGGGATGCAGGCGAATTCTGACAAAGCTTGCGATTAGCACGAAACTTAACAACAAATGCGGATTCGACGCCCTTATAGAGTCCATTCTCAAGCGCCTTATGGGTCTGGTTGGAAGGTTAACCAACGAGCCTTTTGCCGCGTGAAATGCACTATGCTTCTTTTAATGCAATGACATGTTATTTTTAAAAGAGGATCTCAGCGCCAAACAATAGAAGGAAACCATTAATGTTTTATGCCCGAGAAACTTATAACTATAAAATTCCGTGTCCATTTCCCGCTCAATAACTAGAGTAAACCCCTAGTTTTTCTCTTGACCTCCTGCTCTTGAACATTCTACTTATACATCATTCTGATTAATTCCTCTATTCAGGTAGATCTCCCTGTCTAAAGTTGCATGTTTGTGGCACTCATCCCTCAATCGACCTTGAGGAATCTCTGACCATTCATATATTTTATTGTTCTTGGTGCATTGAACGCCTTCACTAGCCATAATATCGCTAACCTATTGGTAGTTCTTCGCACATGAGTGAAACTAAGGGTTCTCATGGTGCGCAGGTGGGATTGAATAAGTTGATAAACTTGCAGTAATCTCCAGTGTTTCGAAACTTTGACTGACACTATGCCATTGCAAATTTTCTTAACTGAGTTGATTATTAGTTCAGAATCAACTTTAATAATGGTATTATGTAAGCTAGAGTTCTTTAGGATTTCTAGGCACTGCTCCAGGGCCATGAGCTTTGTCATATTATTAGTGACTTTACCCAGGTGACTGTGAAAGATGGCTTTTATTAAGCCCTTGTGATCTCTTATTACTCCTCCATACCTAGCTATGCCAGGGTTTCCTTTTGAGGCCCCGTCTATATTGCACTTCATGAAACCAAGGGGGGGGAGGGGTGGGTTGCCAGAGATCCTTATCAACTGATATATGACTTACATTCTTGGTTATTCCCTGGGGGAAGAGCCCCTGAAGGCCCAACTGTAGCAGAATCTTCCTGTCCAGTTCATGAGGTTGGTTCTTGGGGGGGGGGTTCATAACGCTTCCTACAATCTCTTTGAGCTATCTTATGATCTGATCCATAATGCTATGGGTAGAACCACTCCTATTCTTGAAGATTATATTGTTGCACTCTTTCCATACATCCCAAATTAGAAAGCCATGAACCAGTTCCCAAGCTTTGTTGGTTATTTCATTTGCAGAGAAATTACTACTCCAATTCCTCAAAGTGCTTTTGATGCTACCAATGTCCTTGTCAGAATGTCTGAAGATTGAAGCTACCCAATTCCACAGAGTGGAGGTGAATGGGCATAGATTGAGAAGGTATTCCATAGTTTCTTCTTGTAGATAGCAAAGTTGGCATCTTGATGGACCAATTATCCCTCTCTTTCGTAGGTTTTCCCAAGTTAGAATCTTTTTATGATGCACCAACCACATGAATAGTTTGATTTTCATCCAAATTTGATTCTTCCATAAGTCCTTCCAAACTGTATCCAGGTTGTAGAGTCAAGCCTAAGGGATATTCTCTTGTCCTCTTTAAGGTTAAAGTTCCCTTGATTATTTTTGCCCCATCTCAATTGGTCTGAAGATGTTGAGATCAGAATCTTTCTCTGTTCCAAGATAGCGGTGAGAGCTTCTGCCTGGGTCTTCAATGGAGAGTCCTCACTGTAAATCAAATTCTTCCATACTCTCCATTTTCCTTTTTTTTTGTCCTGCTCACAGAAGTCATTTACCCTGTGTAACCCTTTGTCATCAGTATCCTTCTTGAGATTTTTAAAATATTCTCTTAGCAGTTTTGGTTCCTGTTGCCAATTATCTTCCCAAAACCAAGCAAGGCTTCCATCTCTGATTTCCAAAAAACTGTGTTTTTGAACAATATCTCTGTTCTCCCAAGCTTTATTCTAGATGTGGGATCCTTTGATTATTCCAGACATTCTAATGTGCTCCCTTTCTTGCCAATTGTTTGCATATTTATGTTTCCAGACCTTGGCCCAAGAGGAATTTGATTCCTTTAGCCATCTCCACCATAGTTTTGCCCCCAAAACTTTGTTTAGGATTTCAGGGTCAGCAAGTTCCAAACCTCCATGTGCCTTAGGTTTACATATCTTTTCCCAGGCTGCCAAAGCCCATTTCTTTTTCTCTTCCCCTTTGCCCCAAAGAAAATCTCTTTGAATATTTCTACTACGTAGCATAGCTTCTTTAGGAGCTGGGAGTGTTGATAATATGAAAATAGGAATAACTTGTAGGATGGCTTTGGTAAGCACTAGTCTTCCTGCCAAATTCAAAGATATGTTTGTCCACTTCCGAATTCTATCCTGAAGTCTATTAATAATAGGCTCCCAAACTATCTTGCGTAGAGGTTTGTCTGTTAGAGGAACTCCCAAATATTTGGAGGGTAGAATCTCTCTTTGGAAACCTAGAATTCTGGTGAGGTTTCTCTGAATAGCAATATTAGTGTTAAAAAAGAAAATCTTTGATTTGGTAAGGTTTACCTCAGTACCTGTAGCCATAGTAAAGTCTTTTAGAATTTTTTTGAAGCCCAGAGCTTCTTTGACTGTAGGTGTACCCTGCAGCATGGTGTCATCCACAAATTGTTGATGGGTCAAATCATCCCCATTCACAGTGAGTTTGAGCCCCTGAATTTTGCCTTCTGCTTTGGCAGCTTTGATCACATTTCCCAGCCCTTCCATCATGAGAATAAAGAGGAAGGGTGAGAGCGGATCTCCTTGTCTAAGACCTCTTATAGGCTTGCAGGTTTTGGAAGGTGAGACATTCAGCAGTATTGAAAAGCTTGAGGTAGTAACGAGGGCCATTACTCATCTTATCTAGTTATGGTCAAAGCCATATGCTTTTAGAACTTCCCTAATGTATGCCCAACTAAGCTTGTCATAAGCCTTTTCAAGATCAAGTTGCATGATCATGCCTGTCTGCTTTTTGCTTTTTAAAGAGTGGATCATTTCGTGAGTTTGAATGATGTTGTTTAGGATTTGTCTACCTTCCACATATCCAGTTTGCTCCTCAGACACTAGAGTTGGAAGAAGGGGCCTAAGTCTGTTTGCAATTACTTTGGAAATGATTTTGTACACCACATTGCATAATGCTATGAGTCTGAATCTATCTGGTGTCATAGCATTTTCTTGCTTTGGGATCAAGGCTATGAAAGAGGTGTTGAGCACCTTCAAAACAATTTTGTTTTTCCCTGAGTCCTTTACTACCTCCAAAATATCTTGCTTGACTATGTTCCAGCATGCTTTGAAGAAGTCAGCATTGAAACCATCCGAGCCAGGAGCTTTCCTATTCTGCATATCTTTGATGACTTCGCTGACTTCCTGATCATTCACTGGAATGTTAAGATTAAAATTATCTTCTCTTAACACAAGCCTAGGAATGTGTTTTGTGAAGTCCTTGATGAAATGTGATCTGTCTACGAGGGGCTCCCCTGCTATGCCTTGGAAATGATTAACCAGAGCAAATTCTATTTCTTTTTGGGTACTGAGTTGTATTCCTTGCGTATCTTTCAGTTTTAGAATCCTGTTATGAGACCAATGATCCATAGTGGACTTGTGAAAAAACCTCGTGTTCCTGTCTCCTTCCTTTAACCATTGGACTCTCGATTTATGTTTCCAAAAGATTTCCTCTTGCTTACATAACCCTTCCTAGTCCTGTTGAAGCGAGTTAACTTGCTTCTTACCCTCCTCGGTGAATCCCTTAGTGATGAGTTCCTAGTTAATTTCCTGTAGCTTTCCTTCAACTACTTTTTTGGCTTCGAAGATATTGCCAAACTCATTCTTATTCCAATATTTCAACCTGAGTTTGATGTGTTTCAGCCTTCACTATAGAAGGAACATTTTAGTACCCTGAAAATTTAAATCTTCTATCCACCATTTTTCAATATTTTTGTTGAAGTCCGAATGGGTAAGCCAAATGTTTTCAAATCTGAAAGGTCTATTTCTTGGCATTCCTATAGAGGACGCTTCTAATTGAATGGGCCAGTGGTCCGAGCCTCCAAAAGGGAGAATCATAGCCGACATGTCAAGGCCTGAGAGGATAAGGTCCTCAGAGATAATGAATCTATCTAGTTTAGAGGCCACTTGAGCAGCCGCTCCCCTCTTATTGTTCCAGGTGAATATGCCATTGTAGGTTTTTGTATCTACTAGCTTCATGTTGGTAAAGAAGTTCTGAAAAGCTATAGAATCTTTGCCTAGGGATCTAGTCCCACCTTTCTTTTTCGAGAGAGATCTGATCATATTAAAATCCCCTCCCATAATCCATGGGATGCCCATATCTCTTTCTCTTAGCTCCTCCAGAGAGGTTAGAAGCCTAAATTTATCCTAAAGTTTTTGTGGACCATAGACATTTGTGATCAAATAAACTTCCTTGTCCCCCAAAGGTTGGATGACCACTGATAGGTAGTTCTTGGATGCTTCAGCATCTAGGATTCCAAGTTTCTGAGGGTTCCACAGTGTAAGAATTCCTCCTGCTTTGTTGTCTGCTTTAACTTCTAGATATTCATACTTAATAAGCCACTTACTATGAATTTCTCTTATGTTGTCTACAGAACATTTTGTTTCCTAGATAAATACCAAATCTGGTTTTTCCTCCTTCATTATGTTGCTGAGATTTCATTGTTTCCATTTATTTCCTAGACCCCTAATATTCCATGTTGTAAGTTTCATTAAGAAAGATTTGTAAATGAGTAACTGGTTAGGTCTTTCAACTTACCTGAGTTGATCATGAGTTTTCCACATTCTATCAGCAGCTCATTTTGTCTTTTTCTTCCTCTTTTCCTTCCTGGGTTCTTGGGGGCATGTCCCTCTGTTCCCTCCATATTTTTTATCCCTCCATTATCTTGACTATCATGATTCCTTTTGACCCTCGAACCCTTTGCCTGAGTTCTCAAGAGGAAGAGTTGTTGTACTCTGTTAAATTCCTCTTGAGGTAGCGAATCCACACCTTTGGTAGTTCCTTCCTCCAAAAGTTTCTCTAGATCTAAATGCTCCCTTTCCAGTATGTCCTGCAGTCCCTGCTCCTCCGTTCCCACTTCACTTGAGGTCATTTCTTGGCCCCTATCAAGTTCCATCGTGTTGTGCTGATCTTCCTTTTGTTGGCTCTTGTCAACTCTATCCTCTATGCTATCATCCTTTTCCTTCACTGTTTGTTTCCCTCTTTCCACCTCCTCTTCTTCTTCTAATATCTTGAACTTATTATGACCAGGCTGCTTTTCCTCATAGTTTTTTTTTTTTTTTTCTTTCTCCCCCCCTTTTCCCTTACCTCCCACTTTAGTAAAGCTTTTAGTCTCTTTACCTGAGGTTGCTTTAGTGCTACTCTCCATTTTATTAACTGGGCAGTCTCTGAAGAGGTTCCCATGTTCATGGCATTTGCGACATCTGAAGGGTATATGCTCGTAATCCACCGCTTGCACCCAATCTTCATCATAAACCTCTAGTATTATTTCATCCGGCAAAGCCCCCGAGAGGTCCATTTCCACACATATTATAGAAAAGGAGGTATATCTTCCACACAATGTGGCCTCTGGTATTTTTATGAAATGTCCTAGTTTATTACCTATGGCCTTTAATGATTATGGCTGCCAGTAATCTAGAGGTAGGGATTAAAGTCTTATCCATACCGGCACCGAAGTAAAAGTCTCATGCTCCAGGACGAAGTTCATCACCCAAGGTCGCATATAGAGGCCTGCAACCGCATAGAAGTAAGGATCGCCTTCAAACATCCTGTCCTTATCTTCTATGTTTGCAAACATAACCGTAAAGAAACCTTTGGATCCAAGGTGCAGATCTATATCTCCCTTGGGTTTCCAATGGTTCTTTATCCATGCGTGTAGGGCCTTCTTCGTTGGTCAAACCCCCATGAATTTGCATATCACTGCATAGCTCGCCATGTGCTCCCTGTGCGCCTGTAGCGCTGGGTCACTTAACGCCACTCGGGGTGTGATGGAAGCCCTTGGTTTACAAGGTCCTGTCCGACTTCTGGGTTCAGCTTTATGACCATCTTCTTCTGTAAGGTTCTCTTTTCTGACTTCCTCCTGTATTTCTGTCATCTGCTGTGCTCTGTTGTTTTTTGGTTTTCCTCTTTCTGTACATTCGGTCTCCACTTCCATGGGCTTCTTGAAGCGATTAGAGACTACATGCCTGTAGGAGGGAGTAGAACTCCCCCCTTCAAGCCCCTCCATGGTGCCCAACACCGAAATCCTGCTACAAACCCTAGTGTTGTGCGTTTTCCTTCCTCACAGTCGTTCCCCGGGTTTCCTTTGTGGAATACTCTCATTTAAAAGCCTTTCACTTTTTTTTGTCACACATAATATTCATAATATTATTAGAATTTTAAATTTCAAAAATTATTTTTCACAAAACAAAATAATAATAATAATGATAATTGTTACACAGAGGCAATTTACAACCTAGTATGAGGGAGATGTTGTCACGTAACATTACATTTAAAAATAGTAAAATAGTACTTAGAATAACAAATGGGAAAAAACAAAAAAAATATGTTAACCATAAATAAAATACTTCAATTTCCTCCTTAATTTTACATACACTTTATATAGAGATAAAGTAATTGGAAGTAAAAAAAATAATAATTATTTAATATTAAAAAGATATGTAATTCCTTCATTGCTTAATATACTACTTAATATGGAGTTGACAAATGCCAAGTAAAAATAATATAATTGATTTTTGAATTTAGGCTTCCGTGATCCATAATATGTATGACAAAAAACCTTTTAGTGAAAATCAGATAGGGTTCGAAATGGGTAGACGAGATTTTCTCCTATGTGATTTTCACCAAACGATTTTTGTCATAAATATAATTGATATTACATGATATGTAATTCATTCTATGTTTAGATATGTAATTCATTATATGTTTAGTTGGCATGTAATAGGTAAAACAAAAATATACCAGTAAAAAAACATTTTATTTTATTGTTAGGCATAAATAAAATATTTCAATGTCCATATTAAATAACATAGCTTTATATCAACTATATATTAAAAAAATTGATTAAAATTAAAATTGTCCTTATTGTAAGGGATGTGTGTAATTTATTGCATTCTTATAATGGAATTAATATCTAACATTTAAAAGATATTAACAACAAAAAATGTTTAATATGATTATATATAAAAATATATTTTCACTTTCCATTGTAAGGGATGCGTCTAATTTATTGAATTCTTATAATGGAGTTAATGTCTAACATTTAAAAATATTAATAACAAAAAACGTTTAATATGTATTTTATATTAAAAAATAAATAAATAAAATAAATAAATTCTTACCACGGACATGGTATTACTTTTTCAGTTTTGCCTTTGACAACTTATTAGTTTAGATATCATTTTTTGGGATTAAACTGTGTTAAGTAAGTCATTCACGTATGACCATTTCCATGAGAGGTAGTCGTAACTGACTTATTTCTCATGATTTTTTAATAGCTCACTTAGCACTCATTGCATCGGGTGATGCTCACAGGGGTGAAGAAGTGGGATTGAAACTAGTGAAATGAATCACATAGCGTCAATCATCACTTCCGGGGTTTTCACCCGGTAACCAAGACTTCCCAGGAGGTCACCCATCGTAGATCGCCTCTGGCTCAATCATGCTTAACTGTGGAGTTTTCCCCACAATCAAGCCACTTAGCTTGCTACCCCATTTGCAAAACCTTAGCAAGTATTGCGCCTCATGAACCATTCGAGTAGAGATACTCTTTTTGAATTTAAGTATGGGGGTTTATGCAGTGCATTATATAATTTAGTTGAAGTTAGTGTGGCCTGACACCCATGTATAGTGAGATGTTTATGTCGCATGATGCCCATGCATCGCTGAAAAAAACATGGCAGGTATAATAAATGAATGAAGTGACCTACAATACCATTTAGCTGATTTTAAATATTGAGATACTTTTTTTGAGTTTAAGTATGGGGGTTTACGCAGTGAATCACATCATTTAGTTGAAGTTAGTGCGGCCTGACACCCATGTATAGTGAGATGTTAATGTGGCGTGATGCCCATGCATCGCTGAACAAGACATGGCAGGGATAATAAATGAATGAAGTGACCTACCATACCATTTAGCTAATTTTAAATATTGAGATGCCATGGAATGTTCTGTACAATTTTTTTTTAATTTCATTTCACATTAAATGTTAGCTGGTTTATTTGTTAATAAATAATAAAAATAATTTGGAAAATACAATAATAATTACGCTGTACTATATTGAAATCAATGCATGCTATCATTACACAATAAAAAATATAACTAGCATTTGCACCAGATGTTGCAAAGGAAACGTCGTAAGGCATAAATTGAAGAAAGCAAATAGAGCAAAAAAATACTTTGATAAAGAATAAGAATATATTGAACACTCAAATCAATGCCCCATTAACCGGAACCACTTAGTAGACATTCCATACAAAATGGGAATATGATCCAAGAACATTGGTGCATAAGAGAGCCAATTAGTATTTCTATAAATCTGTTCTTGACATATTTAGGAACCTGCAATTTCATGGCAATCTCCAAATTATTCTCTAGAATAGAGGTGAACTGAAGTCCATCTTTCTATATTCTAAAGAAGGAGGTCCTATCCCAGCTCGGTCAGGGGGTGACGGCATCAGTTCAATGGTAAGGGTGGAAATATGGGCAGAGTTATAGGCTCTTGGAATTTCCTGGAGGTGCAGAGGAAGAAAGAGACACAAAGAGAATCCTATAATTTGGGTGCAGAGAAAAGAGAGAACCACACAATTGGGCTGCAGAGAAAGAAGTGAATGAAATGTTAGTCATTGTGTGCATTTGTGTGTTGTTTTTATTGTCATTTTATTAGAATGGGGTTTCAACTTCATAGGATAACTACCTTATAGACTGTGGATCAAAAAGTAACACAACACTGGGTGGACGGATCTTCACTGCAGATACCCCCTCCTCATATATGTCAATTGCCACCAATGAAGGCATCTTTGCTAACACTACAAATTCCAATCTACAGGTTCCTTCTAGTATCTATTTGACAGCTAGAGTATTTACTCAGAAGTCATCTTATACCTTCAGCATTGGGCACCAGGGCAGAAAATGGGTACGTTTACATTTCTTTCCATTCCCTTATCAAATGTACAATCTTACAAGTGTCATATTTTGAGTAGCCACCCAAGACTCTAGTCTATTGTACAATTTTCAAATCCATAATAGTTCAATTGTGATGAAGGAATATCTCATCAATGTAAATGAACAAACATTGGTCCTTACATTTATTCCCTCCAATAATTCCTTTGCGTTTGTCAATGCCATTGAAGTTGTTTCTATGCCGAACACTCTTATTTCAGACACAGCTCAATCTGCGCCCCTGCCTAATACTTACAGTGGTCTATCTAAGCATGCTTTTGAAACAATTTATGGACTTAATATGGGAGGACCATTGATTACCCCTAACAATGACACCCTTGGGAGACTTTGGGATCCTGATACAAGCTTCTTAGCTTCAAAATCGCTTAGTGAGAGATAAGGTTCCATTTTTTCTGATGTCGTCTGACATTGAAAGTTTTGGGCCGAAAAGAATTCTGAGTAGACTTAGAAAGCTTCAAAATCGCGTGAGTCTTCCAAAAAGACTTTTCCATAAATTCAGGGCTGCAAAACCTTTTTCATGCTGGTTCTTACATTCATTCTAATCTTGCATACTGTTTTTAAACATATCAATATTTATTGTATGCATACATTGCTTTTAGTCCATGAAAAATTAATTACAGTCCTACTCTGCTTTCATTTGCAAAGCCATCATTACAGGACTTGATGTAATGGCCATTTGATGATGTGGTAGAAAGTTAGAAGAGCAGTGTTGACACTGTAGGTAGTGGTTATATGCGCTGGTTATAATGGACAAATCTCACAATAATGGTCTTATATTTCTATAACTTTGTTCTTGACATATTTAGGAACCTACAGTTTCATGGCAATCTCCAAATTATTCTCTAGAATAGAGGTGAACTGAAGTCCATCTTTCTATATTCTAAAGAAGGAGGTCCTATCCCAACTCGGTCAGGGGGTGACGGCATCAGTTCAATGGTCAAGGTGGAAATCTGGGGAGAGTTATAGGCTCTTGGAATTGCCTTGAGGTGCAAAGGAAGAAAGAGACACAAAGAGAATCCTAGAATTTGGGTGTAGAGAAAAGAGAGAACCACACAATTGGGCTACAGAGAAAGAAGTGAAGGAAATGGCAGGCATTGTGTGCATTTGTGTGTTGTTTTTATTGTCATT
>APFE031182007.1:385084-433992 GCA_000404065.3 Pinus taeda
AATTTTTCATTCTTCTTTTCTTTCCCAACTCTGAGAAATCTGACTCTCTTCTGTTTTCCATAAATGCAATTCTCACAGAAGTCCAAATCAACATTCTTCAAACCTGGCAACAAATTCCTTGAGTGAAGAATCTTCATCACTTTTTCACTCATGTGTCCAATCCTATGATGCCATAATGCTGCATCTGCTCCTTTGGAAGTTAAAGCATTAACAGAGTTAGAAATACCATTGCATAAATACAATGTACCAACCTTTTCGCCTTTTGCTATTACAGGGCTCCTTTGGTGACCTTCCAAGCTTTATCTGTGAAAGTTGTCACACAACCTTCACCGCCTAACTGCCCTGTTGAAATCAAATTTTTCTTTAGGATCTGGATCATGCCTTACCTCCTTTAGTAGCCATTGGTTTCCATTCTGCTGTTTTACAAGAACCTTACCCATTCCAACAATATTACAGGGTTTATCATCACCCAAACGAACTTGTCCAAAATCTCCTTGAACATAGTCATGAAAGTATTTCTTATCAGGTGTGGCATGGAATGAGGCCCCTGAATCTACCACCCAGGAATCAGTAATATTTTCGAAAGAAAGAATCAAAGCATCTTGTAACACCTCATCTGTCACATTTGCTTCATGATTGTTTTCTTGCTGTGAATCTCCTTCTTTTCCCTTCCGAGATCTACAGTCTTTCTTTAGGTGTCCTTTCTTTCCACACTTCCAGCACACTATCCCCGATCTGGACTTGGATCTGCCTTTCCTTGATTTACTGCGATATCCTTAGCTCTTTCCTCTTTCCACTTTTCTTCCTCTAGACTCTGCACTCAAAGCATTTCCCGATGTCTCACCGGAGATTTTCCGTCACATTTCCTCGCTAAGGATAGCACCGACAACATCATTAAACTTTAAAGTACTAGATCCAGAAACGGAGTTACTAATGGCCATTACCAAACCATTCCAACTTTCTGGTAATGAGCACAAGAATAACAGAGCTCTAACTTCATCATCAAAGTTTACCCCTACAGAACATAAATGACTTGTAACAGTATTAAAATCATTTAAATGATCTGCAACAGATCCACCTTCCGACATCTTCATATTAAATAACCGTTTCATAAGAAATACCTTGTTTGAGGCCGAGGGTTTTTCATATAGTTTCTCCAACGCCTTAATCAAACCCTCTTTCGTTGTTTCCTTCGAAATGTTGAAGGCGACCGACGCTGCAAGGCACAGCCGTATTGTTCCGAGTGCCTTTCTATCGAGAATGTTCCATTTTTCATCGTCCATATCCGTCAGCTTCTTTGTTTTTCCGCCCAATGGTAGGTATAGATCTTTCTGATACAGATAATCTTCCATCTACATCTTCCATAGCGAGAAGTTTTGGTCGTTAAATTTCTCGACCCTAAACTTACCATTTTCCGCCATTTCTCCCACTCGAACTAGGAACCCTTCTTTCCTACGAGTTTATGAGCCAAATAGACCTTCGGCTCTGATACCAGTTGTTATAATATTATATATATTACGGAGCAATGGAACACATAAAATATTGCAGAAATATAAACACATAAAATGCACAAAACAAGAGAGACACAGATATACGTGGTTCACGCAATTTGGGCTACGTCCACCTCGAACAGCCAGTCCTTCCTTTCTATTATCCAGCAAAATGAAGAGACACAACCTACAGCAAATCCGTTGTAATATCCTTTGTCTTCTCTCACAGTCTCACCTCTCTGTTTCTCGCTCACACACACACAGAATACACATCTATCTCACAACCTCAAATACCATGCCCTCATACAAAGGGAGGGGTTTCCTTCTAGGGAAAAAAACCCTAAACTAAACATAAGTTATACCGTCAGATCATCTGCCTAATGAACGACCTAGATTGACTAGAAATTACTATACTTTTACAAGGCAATTTTACAGTTGTTTTTAGCTTCGGGGGCGCTGCCCAGGAAACCCCCTGCCGGGGGGGTGTCACGTGGAATGAGTCGATCTTACGGACAAGATAGACCTTCCTAGAATCTAATGAAGACCTAATGACAAACAAACCAACCAGACACTATCTTTCTCTAAATGCGCTTTATAAATAATGGCAAACAAATGTGTTTAAGGCCTACCTTATGTCCAACGCAAGTTTGGAGATGCCTTCGCTCCTTTGATCCAAGTAAGTTCCTTTGTCGCAAACCTGCAAGCACAAACAAGGCAAACGATTAAATAGAACCTGAATAACCAATATTATAAAACATATTTAACATGAAAGTCAAGGAGTCCATGAAACAATAACATGAGATACTTGTTGAGAAAAATGAGCTTGATTGTATTAATTCAAAAGGAGAAGAACCTTACAACCTTTTCCTTGACGCTATACAAGCTCCTCCCAGGGTCCAACAAGAAGTCTCCTCTACTTTGACAAGCTTCACTCACTCCCCAATGAAGCCAAAAAGGTATGTGATCTCTCCTCTTAAGCTCAATAGGAAGTCTTGATTTCACTAGCATCTACCCTCAAAAGTTCAGCTTTTAACCTCTCTGGCCACTGACCCAATGCTCAATTTATAGTGCAATGGAGGGCAGTTATTAGGTCCTCCTTCAAAGGGATAGAATCCTCCTTCAAAGGGATAGCTCCCCCTAACAAGGGATTAGCTCCTTCTCTTTTGGGATGCATGAACCACTTTGGAGCGAACAATCCACGTCAAAATTCTAGAAAACTCTAGAATCAACCCAAGATGAGTTTTTTAAGATAAAAATTGCGCCTTTTGACTTTTACAGGGGTACGCACCCTCCCCTTTACATACAGAGCGTATAAGTACGCAGACATCTTGAACAAAAGGTGTGGGCCTGCAGGAAAAAGTGAGAGAAAGTGTGGAACCAGAGTTACATTGCTTTTTTGATGTCTTTCTCTCATTTTTAAAGCTTGTTCTGAAGAGCTGAGGTTTGAGACTTGCTTAGGAAGCTGGTATAGGTGGTGATAGACCCATACCGGCTGCAAATAATCAAGATGACGATATTTTTGTGTAACAAACACCCTCGAAAATTTTGGCCTGCATCCAATTTCAGAGCCTTCCTTGGGTTTTTGCTTGATGTTTGCAAGCACACAAGCTCATCCCATGAGCGTGTGTTGAGTCTTTGCACCCTCCTTGCTTGACCATTCATCGGATATATTTTGCATGTTGGTCACAATGTCATGCTTACAGTCATGTTTTGGCCATGCACAAAGTCCGCCTTCATGTGTACAAGTTGTATTTGCTATGTAAACATCCGTCGCACTCACACATGAAATTGTATGCACTGTCACGCAAGTGTTGTCACGGTCATTCAACGATCTATCACAAGTGTCGCACTTGTCACTCGTGCCATCAGTGAATCACATGGAGTGTATGTTGTTTTTATGGTGTGAGGTGTTTGTCATCAAGTCATCTTGAGTGTGTGTTTTGCAAGGTTATGCATGTACGAAGTCACTCGTTCACACACATAGTCATTTTGTTGAAGCTATGTTGACCAGACCAACCCCAACAACCAGACCTCCACTGAGCTACGCTGCGCAGTTTCAGTCGTTTGTGAACATGTACTGCTGCCCAGAATTGCATAGAGTTTGAGACTACCTCCCAGGCAGTCTGCACTGCGCAATCCTGGAATTGACTCGACCGATTGTCACCCTGAACAATGCAAAAGTTTCCTAGCAAGCCATTTCAATCTGTGCTACCCGCAAGAACATCAACCAAGCCTCCAGCTAATCAACTGGAGAGTTTGGCCAGGCAGTGACCTTGATCCTCACTCCTCCAAAAAATTGTGTAGAAGCTACCAAGCATGCCCGCTTTCGCTAACTGAAGAAACTACGCAAACATGCTGGATAGACACCTTGTGTCCATCACTGCACTGCCCTAAAAAATTGCGTCGTTTTTCCAACCAGTCACCTAGTCAGTCGGCTTGCTGCTCACCCGGAAAACTACACAGTTTTCATGAGCAATCCCCGAGCTGCCAAACATCCCGCACAACTTAGAAATTGCACAAGGATGTCTAATAGGCCAACCTCCTCGCATTGCACAGTTTTTTCCAATAGCCTCCTGCAGCCTGCTACCAGTTCCAAAGAAAAATTACGCAATTTTTCCAAGCAGCCTCCCGCTACCATCTCCCAAGAGAAATTGTGATGTTTTCACTACCAGTCTCGCTCCGCTACCTGGATTGCCTCCCTAAAAAAATTGCAGATATTTTCACTCTAGCCAAGTCAGATCTCATGGACAGTCACTGTCAATTCGAATTTCCCATCTCAACCTCCCAATGACCTATGCAAAATTTTTATGAACAATGCTCAGAGCCCACATCCTAGCTTGAAATCTGCCTTGCGTAGTTTCAGAGCCCTTTCCTCTCTCCCGATGACCCAGGTGGATCTTCAAAAAAGTACCAAATGGCATGGTAAAAGGCTCAAAAATCAAAGTGGAAGAAGCTAGATAAACTTGGCATCGGATCAAATTACTCGTAATCTTAATTGCAACGGTGCGAATGACACTCAAATTTGAGTCCAGATGACAAAGTTAGAGCAAGTCAAAGTTTGAGTTTAACTTGTCCAGGTGGTAGGAGAAGATGACATGGAAAAGTTTCAGCGAATGAGGGAGCGCCACATGGCAGGTTTCCATTGGGTTCTGCATATTGCATATCGGCGAAAAGAGGAGCAACTTAAGTACAATCGGCCCCTGGCGTTGTCGGCTGCAATTGCAATGTCGCATATCACAGGCTGGAGGAGGAACAAAAAGGTTAAGAATCAGCCCCAAAAAAGACTCAGTTGCGATGCGATATTATCGCATATCACACCCGCAGAACATCGATGGTGTTACGAAAGGCACCGATGGAAAACGCCGATTATGATATTACAATGGGGGGCCGGACCCATAATGTTATATATTGTGATTTATAAATCTTTGCGGGTCTGCCATATCACAGAGCACTGGAGCTGGGTTGACATGCTGATGGGTTCCACGCCGATTGCAATTTGCGTGTAGGATCCGAACGCGATATTTTTTATGGTGTTTCCTATAAATGTGATGGGTCTGTATATCACAGGATGCTTGTGTCTTGGCTTGGACTGTACGCTAATAAGTTGGAAACGACGAAAAACATGCTGCCAAGACTGATGCGCAGTTGAGATGGGTTTTCCTTGTTGGAAAGGGGCTTTGCTATTACGGTAAGGTTATTGTCATGAATCCTTCCAGCCTGATTCCTCCTGCTAACTTGGGTTCTTATGTTAGAAATGCCCCGATTTTGAGGGATGCTGCCATGCTTATATATACGACTGTTTTTGCCGAGAGAAAGCGAAGAGGACTGACCAAATACTCAGAATCTATTGCACACAATAGACCTTGACCCTGGCAGTAGGCTGGAACCTTGCCTTGAGCAACAGGGAGGTTTCAAGAAGGTTGAAAAATGCCCGATTATCCAAATTGGGAGTTTGGACAGCATTTTTGCACTATTATTTGTCAGGAGTTCAGTAGTACTATCTGTTTCTGAAGCTGGTCTCTCAATTTTCTGCCCATCTTTCAGCTTGGAGGTATTAGGGTTGTCATTGCTTGTTGCTTGTACTTTTATCTCTTTTATGACACTAATAGAAAGAAGGCCTCCCCACTATTGAGCAGGGCCCAGAGACGTAGTCCGAATTGGACGAACTCTATAATCAAATCATGATGTCATGGTTTTTCTGTTCTTCTAATTATTTTTACTTTGTTTATGTGCTTTTAATTTCCATGGTTAATTAACTATGTTATATGTAATTCTAATCCATCTGTAAGTAAAATACCTTGGATCACCCAATCAACTGCATCCAAAAGCGAACGACAATGCATCATGGTAGACTAGGAGATTTTTGGATTTGATGTCATCTCATCATGAGTGATTGCAGATATAGGTACATGGATGAGACATGATGTGGCAATGAACGTGATGAATAAGGAAAGCATGCAAGGAGATTGTTTCGTGGATGAATGAACAAGGAATGCATGCAAGGAGATTTGTTCATGAACAAACAAACACATGGAGAATGAAAAAGTACAAGCGAAGGAGCAATGTGGACATGCAACATCAAGAAAACACCAAGGCCATCGAAGACTTCGCACACCTTGCCATGTAGAGGTGAATCTATGATACACCAAGAGGACATCCATCGCTTATCAGCACTGCAACTCGACATGCACACCAGTAGCAGCATGAACACACCATCTTTGTCATGTCGAGCCATGTCATGAGTCATCTTGTCCACATCACTACTGTGGGCCACACTGTTGTAATCAATGTAATGTAACATGGAAGTCCAAGAGACCCACATGTAAATCTGATGTTATTCTCTTAACCTGCAAGACGATACCATAATACCAAATATGCAAAGAAATGAACCAAGAACATAGAACAGTGAGAAATAACAGCAAGTATTTTATTTTCAGAAAGCAATGTTCACTTGCCTCTTCGAGGTGGCAACCTCCAATAGAGCAGAGCTTGATTACGAAAATAAGACACGATGCTCCTCGAGGGGAGTCTCTATCCTTTATATAGGATTCATACATGTAATACCATAGGGCAATACCACAATTCTTATTAATACCATCTATCTAATACCATGGCCCATTTGCAACTAACTGTGGTCCCTTCATTAAATGCGGGTTAACCACTTACAATTATTAATATGGGCTTTATTGACTCTTTACTTAACTATAACTATGACTCGATCCTATTACATAAATAAAGGGGTTAGGGTGGGACCCTAACATGCCCTCCCCCATAAGAATAGCCTTGTCCTCAAGGCTGAAGCTACGGAAACTGCTGAAGAATAGTGGCTGGTTCCTAGGTTGCATCTTCCGGAGAGGTTTCTTTCTACTTGAAGAGGACTTCCATGATCATGCAGCCACGCAGGTGCCTTTCTTGTGTATCAAGAACTTGTTCCGGTTGCAGCCAGATTGACCCTTCTTCATCTAGTTCAGGTAGATTGGTTTGAATTCTGTAATTGTTCCCAATCACTTTCTTGAGGCATGAGACATGGAAAACTGGATGGATTTTTGCAGTGGGTGGCAAAGCTAGCTTGTAGGCAACTTCTCCAATGTGCTAAAGTACTTGATACGGTCCATAGAATTTTGGAGATAGTTTCTAACAACCCTTGTCTTTGAGTGATGTTTGCTTATATGGTTTCAGCCTCAAAAATACTTGATCCCCTTCTTGAAATTGGCATTCTGAGCGATGTTGATCTACATATTGCTTCATGCGGTTTTGAGCTTGATGAAGATTCTCTCTAAGGTGAGCCAGCATGGTTATGCGGTTCTGTAGGAGTTGATCCACTGCTTGTACCTTCGAGCATCCCTTGATATAAGAAGTAGGGGAAGGAGGGAGTTGACCATAAACTACTTCATATGGAGTCATTTTGGTGGTAGCATGATAGTTGGTGTTATACCACCATTTAGCTAGAGGTAACCACTGTACCCAAAGATGTTGCTTTTCTGAAGTGAAACACATAAGGTATGTTTCCAGACATTTGTTGACTGCTTCAGTTTGACCATCAGTTTGTGGATGATAGGAAGTACTAAGTTGTAGTTGGCTACCTTGTAGCCGGAAGAGTTCACGCCAAAAGTTACTGGTGAAGACCGGGTCACAATTAGACACAATGGAAGTGGGCATGTCATGCAATTTGAAAATCTGATCCATGAAAGATTGAGTGACCAAAGTTGGTGTAAAAGGGTGGGGTAGGGCACAAAAATGAGCATACTTAGAAAGTATATCCACAACCACCATGATGATTGATTTGTTTCTTGACTTTGGAAGACCCGTAATGAAATCCATAGAAACCTCCGTCTAGATTGAGGCCGGGATGGGCAATGGTTGTAATGTGCCTGGGATTTGATTGTTTCTCCTTTGTGGCGCTGACAGACGTCGCATTCAGCTACAAAAGTAAGAATGTACTTTTTCATGCCTATCCAAAAAAAATATCTTTGAGTGCGAGCATACATCTTTTGAAAGCTTGAATGTCCTGCAGTGGGAGATGAGTGCAACTCCGCCAAAATGCAGCTTTTGAGGGTGGATGTTGGTGATATTACGACTCTTTCCTTGTAGCGAAGAATCTCATCCTACCACGAGTAGCCCGCTGTGGAATTTGGATCTGCCTGCAATTGATTAATGAGTTGGGAGAGCTAGGGATGTGAAAACAATTCCTTGCGGGCCTCTTCAATCCATTCTGGAATGGGAAGGGAAATTGTGAACAGGGTACTTTCCTCCTCAAATTGGCGGGATAATGCATCTGCTACAATATTTTCCCGCCCTTTCTTGTAAATTATCTCATAATCATATCCAAGCATTTTGGTGAGCCATTTATTTTGTTGTGGTGAGAATGGGCGCTGCTCCAAAAAATATTTAAGGCTTTGATGGTCGGTGCAGATTTGGAAACGTCGCCCCAATAAGTATGGTTGCCAGGTATCTACTACATGTAAGATGACCATCATCTCCTTCTCATAGGAAGATTTCCCTAGATTCTTCCCACTTAGTTTTCAGCTCATGAAGGCCAAGCGTCGACCTTCCACATTAAGACTGCCCCAATACCTGTACCTGAAGCATCACATTCAATCGCAAAAGATTTGGTGAAGTCAGGTAGTGCTAAGACTGGAGTGGAACACATGGCATGTTTGAGAGCTGTAAAGGCCTGTTGTGCTTCATCATTCTAAAGGAATGAATTTTTCTTGAGGAGTTGAGTGAGTAGCCTAGCAATGCGACCATAATTGCAGACAAATTTGCGATAGTAGCCTGTGAGACCCAAAAATCCTCTCAGGCTCTTCAATGTCTTAGGTTGAGGCCAATCCTGCATTGCCTGGATCCTTTTGGGGTCCACCTTGACACCTTGACACCCCACAATGTGGCCCAAATACTCAACTTCTTCCATGCCAAAAGAACACTTGGACATCTTGACAAATAATTTATGCTTGCGGAGCAATTGCAAGAGCAGATCTACATGATGAAGATGTGCGGCCCAGGTGCGATTGTAGATGAGGATGTCATCAAAGAAAACAAGGAAAAATTTTCTGAGATATGCTTTGAGCAGGTGGTTCATAAGGCTTTGAAAAGTGGATGGGGCATTATAATGACCGAATGGCATGACCAGGAACTCATAGTGGGCTTCATGAGTTTGGAAAGCAGCCTTTGGGATGTCTACTTCTTTCATGCAGATTTGGTGGTAGCCTGAGCGAAGGTCAAGCTTAGTAAAGAATTGAGCCCCATTTAGTTCATCCAACAAATGATCCACAACCAGGATGGGAAATTTATCTTTGATTGTCAACTTATCAAGGGCCCTGAAGTCTGGACACATACGCCATTCCCCATTTTTCTTGAGCACCAGGACCACTGACGATGAATAAGGACTAATGCTAGTGTTAGAGTCGATCTAGTTATCCCTCCGTCAGAGATCAAAGCTCTTTTTTGCATTTCATGTTTAGGTGTCCCATCAGTTTTGATCAGTTGCATTTCGTTAGGCATGCCATAACTCTGACGGAATGGTTTGTGTCACTCATTCCCCTCGTGCTTGGCACTGCTGGTTCAGGTCTATTCATAAAAGCAAATCTTCAAAGGTCATTTATAGTCCTGTTTCAAATTTCCAGGTCATAACAATGGTTCTTGGTCATTAGGTCTAGGGTTGAGTCAATTTTGTTTTGCAAAGTCTAAGAAGACCAGCAGGCCAGAGGGATGACCTTGATAGATGGTTACTTCAATAATTTTCATCATCATACAGATAAATTAGGAATTCTCTTCAAAACTCTGTTTTGAAGATAAGTCGTCATCTCATTTTTGTAAAAAAATTTCAAAATTTTCAGTTCTTAAATCGTCCAAGCGTAGCCTTGGTCTCCTTTGCCAGATCATATCACAGCTATCCCTGTAAAAAAATTGTCAAAGAAAATCATTATTTCAACCAAATTTGAGAAGGAAACCAAAAAGGTCAGAAGTCTATTAATCCTGAAAAAGTGTCAATGACAAAACATTACAAAATGGGTTATGGACCAAGCAAAAATAAAAAGGGAGTCTTTATAAAGATATTTCACTACATTTTCAACTCATTCCACATGCTAAGAGTGAAGAAGATTGTTCCAAGTGAATTTGTGAGTTTGTGAGGAAGTTTGAGCAGTTTCAGGGGCGCGCGACGCATTGGACTAGGCTCACGGCGCATCAGGGGCGCGCGGCGCACCGGGCACCAAAATGCAGTCTAAAAATACACGTGCGTGACGCATCAAAGGCACGCGGCGCGCTGGGTGAGGCGCGCGGCGCACTGGGGTTTAAGCCCGAAATTTGCTTGGAAACACATGAACTCACCTCCTCTCCACACAAATTTGTAGGTAGGCTCACATCCACCACTTGTGCTTGGCTTTTGAAAGATAAATGTAATGGGTTCATGATATGTTTGCCTTGGAAATCCAAGTGGAAAGCCCTCCTTTGTCCATCAAATTGCTGTAGGGTTTGAATGCAAAAAATTGCTGTAGGGTTTCAAAAACAGAGTGTAACCAAGGTTGTCATTATTTCCCCATTTCCCTTTGTTTCTCATTCCCAAATTCACCCTTATTTTTCCCCATTAATTCCCTCCTTAATCCTACACTATAATCCCTCAAATCCTAAGTCCCTCACCTCTATTACAAAACACATTATCCCTACCTAACATCCCAAAACCCTAAAATTCAAGATTTTCATTTCCCTTCCCTTCTCTAAGTCCCTTGTTTTTATTTCAAAATTCCCTAATTCCCTAATGTTTTCCTTTTCCTAATATTCCCTTGTGCATTTGTGTCCCCTTGGTCACAACATTTTTAGAGCAAAGAACAATTTACAGTCAATTGTACACACAGTTTATACATCAGCATATATATTCTAGCTATCTTGTTTTCAAAGACATGTCAGAGACCGAGTCAATCTATGAGCAAGAGTATGATAGTGATTCTACACTGGAGGTAAATGTGCCAAATGTGCCACGGAGGTATCACAAAGGTGGCAAAAGTGGTCAGCATGTCAGGGAGGAGCCTACTTCTTTGGCTTAATTGCAAGCTTGCCCACTTGCAATGGATTGTTTTCGGCGTCAATCATGTTTCCAATACTGTGAGATGATCTCACAAACTCAACATCATCGGGAACTAGTCCGTTTATTTGTTCTACATCTACAGGATGGTCATGTAAACCTTGCCAGAGTGAATTTCACCTTGTCACCCGAGACTATTGCTCAGGCCACCAGGATACCAAATTTAGGGGAGGAATGGAGTAAACGCCAGCTGTTAGACAGATTCTACTATGAGCCATATATCAAACCCGGGTATATGAGACACTTGAGCGCAATTTTTCCTTTCAGATTCCTGAGAGATGAGTTTGCACCATTGATGAAACTCATCATTCGATATTTCAGTTGCGAGGGCAGATTCTCACGTCTCTATGCGTACCATGTCCGTTTGTTGATGCATTTCACGAGGGTACGTATGATGAACATTCTGTTTTTCATGTGTCACAACGTAAAGAGGATGGTGCCTTTAGTAAAAAGGAAGATCCCAGCACATCAGCATAAGAGCATATATCATTATGCGTTGATCAAAATCATAGTGATGCATCAGTTGGCACAACAGGGCATTACTTGGGAGGATTTCATCTCCTGCGGCTACTTCTCAGTGCTACAGCCGCCTCCCGAGATAGTTCATGATGAGGGAGTGCCTTCACACCAGCCAGACATTCCTGAGACTGAGCATATAAGTGCTCCTCCATATGTGACATACCAGCAAGGCCATAGAGCCTTATTTGCATCTACACGACGAGTATTATCTCCACCCGGGGTGGAAGGGGTCTCATTGACTTCATCAGCATAGCGAGTATTATCTCCACATCATGTGGAAGGGGTCTCGCCTTCTTCTTCAACACAGGTACAGATCCAGGATAGGGGCAAGAGGCCCATGTATGATGAGGGTCCTTCAGGAGGCCGGGACACGGATATCATTGATGTTGATGCGAGCTCTCCTAGCTTAGAGCTAAAGGAGATCATCCGAGAGAAAAGGGCTGAGAATGACTCACTGCAAAAGAAATTTCAGATGGCTAAGTGGCTGATCAACTACTTGGAGCAGTGCAACAAACAGCTAGAAGATGAACATACACTTTATGAGCTGTGGCAAATACGGGAAGATCGAGAATTGGCCCGAAAGAGACCCGGTGATTTGACACCGATTGATCGAGAGTCTATGCTCATTCGAGTGAACACTCATTTGGAGAAATTTTTGGCGAAGGAAAACAGAGACAAGGACATGCTTCATCATATGAAAACTCTCTATTGGGCTCGTATGCATGTTTGCAAAGCAAAAATGAAGATCCTAAAGAGGTGATTGAGCAAAGCACTAAAACGGCGGAAAAATCCCGATCCACTCCAAATTTTGGCCGAGGCTTCATTGGTGGGGCACAATACATGATAGAGGGTCTTCACTCCAAATTTTAGCAAATTTGGAGAAATTTTTTTCATTTTGAAAATTTTGTCCTAAAAACAGCCTTTTTGGCTCAACGTGTAGCGCGTCGACACGCGCGCTTAAGATTGGGACACTTTTTGGAGGAAAACTCTACATCTTTGGGTTTGTCATGATTAATTATACGTGCTCAGCTGTTGCCAAAGCATTTCATTAAGTTCTGGGTGATCAAAAGGCTCAAAAACACCATGAAATTCACCTTTCTGCTACCTTTTGCAACAGCAGGAAGTACTTCCGAGAGAATGACATTTTGAGGGGGAAAATGAGCTCCAAATTGCAAAATTCCACTTGGGTTGGATAGCAGACGTCCAAGGCTTTCTAACCAGCTATTTTGAGCTTGATTTGGATGCCAGGAAGTGCCCCAAAAATAGGTTGAAAGGCACACGGTGCATAGAACTCAGGTGCGCGGCGCAGAGGGTTTTTTGGCAAAATTTTCATCTTCAGCTCAGGAAATGCAGCCAGTTTGACCAGTTTTGACTTGTGATGTGATTTTTTCACTCCTCTTGATGTAATTAATGAAACATGATGTTATTTTGACACTTAGTTTCTTATTCTAGAAGATTCATTCACTAAAAGGTAAAAACTTAATGAATGAATTGGTTTCCTACCTTATAGAGGAAAGTTGTTTTGACTGCCTAGATTGTAGTGCTTTGTTTAGAGTTGGTTGAAACAGCTCCTAGGATGATGAGCTTGACCCATAGAGGCAAGGGAATGGGTTGGCTTGCCTATATTATGTATTTTCTTAGTCATTTTCAGGGTTGGACTCTTGGGAATAGCTTGACACTCTATTGTACATATTTTATCTGCATTTTTGGCAAAGGAAAGACTAAGGTTTTGCAGCACTATTTGGGATTCATGTGGCTTTATGTGTTGATGGTGTGCTTCTTTCAGTATTTGTAAGTTGTTTATGTGTATCACTTTCCTTATCTTATCTTCTGCAATTGAACAAATGAAGTGTTAAGGTAGAATCCATAATTTGCTATGCTCTACCTTTAAGTTTGTTTGATTTTCCATGTTTTCATCTGTTTATGGAAAATCGTTGAAAGTTTCTTGCTCTCCTTAACTTCTCACCAGTCAGATCTAGCCATTCATTCTCTTTAAAGGCATCAAAACAATCACCTATCTTGCCCCAAGTAGACCTCTGCAAAAACTGTGCTTCATCCCCGCACCCAAAATTGCCTTTCCCTTGAATTCAACAAAACTTCAAAAAAAATCAATTTCAAACTCCTTGTACTTCATACCTAGCCTGAAATTAGTTATCAATTTAGTCATCTCGACCTCATTGATTACCTTTTGCCGAGATTGACTCGGAGAGAGCCCTCTCCTGTCCTCGTAGGGCTAGCTACGAGGCTGAGCGTGGTTTGATGTAGCCTTGATTTTTACCTTATTTCAGCCTAAGGTAGATTTGAGTGCTAACAAGTTACTTAGACATTTAAAATAAGTAAATTGATCAATCATATATGTCAACATATTTTCATATTTATCGTATCTGAGTCTTCTACATGCTCCCTGGTGCACACCTATTCCAAATTAGATCATACATGTATAGTACATTACTTGCATGCCTAACACCTTGATCTCCATCTCTTATATAGCTTTAGCGTTAGCTGAACCTTAGGCCAATCCCTTAGTAATGTCATGGGTATTCTTTGACGGGATCAAACAATCGTTGTCACGCCCATTACTATGGGCTAATACCATGGTAATGACCCGATCTGGGTGGATATTGGTAGCCACCTGCCTATTACACTTGGACCCCCACAATTGTTTATTTAAGTTTTTCAGTTTCCTTAATTGTAGCACAATTTACTATTTTTGGTAGTTTTTCGGGTCCTAAACTTTCAAAGCCGTTTTGGGGCCCTAAACAACGATTTTTGGGAAAATCGGGGCCAACATGGGTCCTTGATCGATTTTTGCCATTTGAAAGTTGTAGTCCTTGGATAGATCTTTCTAATGAGGTGTTGTGCGCGTCAAGCGAAGATCGTATGCCAAAGTTACGACCTCAGGAAGTTGATGTACCAATGTACCCAAACGGGGCCCATAGTTTGGCGATTCATCTCCTAGGGTTAGGTTTTTGGATGTTTAGGTTTTTCCATTGTTTCTAAATAATAAATAGGCCCTTGAGCCTCATTGCAATACAGTTCAGAGGCATGTAGCTGCCACATCTCTTCTCAAAGATAAGATATCATCGCGCAAGATAGCCTTATTTCCATTTTGTATGTAAGCATATTTAAATTCTTTGATATTAATGAAGTGAAGTCTTATTTTGATTGCATCTTTGTGTTTATGGTTATATCTATAAAAAAAAAAAAATTCTAGTTTAAATTCAGATCAGGGGTATCATAGTGGTCTGCTCTTTCTTTGTTTTTCTTTGCATGTCCCCAACAAGGTCGAGATAGAAGGAATTAGGGCTTGAACTAGTCGAACCTTTGCAAGACCAGCCTCACAAATATTGATGGCCTCCCATGGCAAAAGAAAAGAAAGATGAGGGGGAAGGAGATCCTATCACAATCTTGCTCGAAGAAGCCCTCGAGTGACAAAGGAACGCGATGATGGACAACTTTGCCTAGATCCTTTAGCGACTACCCAGGGGCAATGCATCTACTTCCAACAACTACTCTGGAAATGCCACACCCTTTAAGGTACAAGTTAACTTTGACATTCTCATATTTGAAGGTTAAATAGATGCGGATGTCGTAGATAAATAGTTGAATCTGCCAGAAGGATATTTTTCTGTTCATGATTTTTCTAGCTGAGAAAAAATTACTTTTGCATTTCTGAAAGCCGCCCATCATGTCAAAGACTGGTGGGAAACCTATTGTGAGTAGAAAGACGAGAGAGAAACCTCACTGTTTTTAGCTGCATCCACTTAGAATTCATTCTGGGATGCCATAAAGAATTAGTACTACCCTGTTAGGAGCTATGAGAACAAATACAGAAAGTGGACCATGCTACGGTAGGGAAGAGACCAGGACATGCAAGATTTTACCAATATTTTTCATACCCTTCGCATGAAGTTGGGCATCAAGAATTCTAAGTGGAATTTGGTGCTCAAATATTGTGGCTGTCTACATAGGTACATCTAGGATGAGATGGAGTTCCTGGACATCTCCTCGCTCAGCACGACGTACCAATACGCTGTCAAGATTGAGCAAAAGTTCAAACAAAAGAAGAGAGATTTTAGATTTGTGAATTCAAAGCAAGGGAAAGGTTCCCACAAACCAGAGAACAAGGGACAAAGCCAAGGTAGGGTGACCCAAGAAAACCAGTCTAAGCCACAAGAAAAGAACAACAGCGTGAAGTCAAAGAAGGAAACAAGAAAGTGGTGTTAGTTCCATAGGAGCCCCACTCATAACATAAGTCAGTGTCGGGCCAAGCAGTCATTGGTGGACGAGTTGAAGGCGTTAGATGCATGTTCCGAATCTGAGTGAGAACCGGACAAGAGGAATGAAAAAGGAAAGTAGATTATTGATGCAGATCCTAACGCCATTGTTGCCACCACTAAGGTATATAAGAATGAGCCCGAAGATCCAGAGGAAGGGGAGTGTATTTTCCACTCACAAATGTGGGTGAAGGGTTTGCCACTACAATTCATTTTCGATAGTAGGAGCCAAAAGAGCCTCGTTTCAGCGGAGGTCGTGAAGCGGATGGGCCTATCAACCACACCACACCCACATCTGTATAGCATCTGGTGGCTTCATCAAGGATGAGATGTTTGAGTCAACCAGTAGTGTTGCCTTCCCTAAAACATTAAACCTTCACATATGAGGTATTGTGTGATGTTTCTCCTCTTAACGTTTGTGATGTATTATTAGGACAACCATACTTATGGAAGTGACATGTTGCATATGAGTCAAGACTTCACTCTGTTATTATTTCTTTGGGTAATACGTTAAACAGGATACTAGAGGTAGCCCCATCTATTGCCACCCCTTTGACCTCTGCTAAGAAATGCAATAAGATCATCTCCCAAACTAGAAAAATTATTTTCTTTATGGTTTTCTCGCAAGGTAAGGGGAAGAGCGTAGCCACATCCACAGTTCCTCCATACAGCAAAAGTAGGTGGATATGGTCATGAAAGAATACAGGGACATCTTCTACTCACCCACAAGGGTTTCATTGCATTGTCAGGTCAAGCATTCATTCGATCTAACTCACGAAGCACCTATACCCAATGGGCCTATATATCACCGCTCCATTATGGAAAATGCAAAGCAAAAACATCGACATGATCAGTATCGAGTGCCACACAAGTTTCAAGTGGTTGACAAAGTTTGGTTTCGTTTGCAGAAAGAACACCTTATTGGATCCCATCGGAAGCTCAGAACACTCTGATATGGTCCTTACACCATTACCACAGATGTGGGAGACAATGCTTTTGAGCTCCGCATTCCCCCATTCCTTGGCCTACATCCAGTGTTCAATGTGGACTACCTTCGACCATACTTCCCACCATGGCTGGGCACATCAGACATTGCAGAATAATTCACACCCACAGAGTTAAACCCAAACTGCATGGAACAAGAAAAAATTGATCGAACGATGGAAACACAGATTGAGAACACCTGACAACAAAGGATCCAATTATATCGAGTTGTCAAAGCAGGCCAACTCCTTCACCAGGGCAAATGGCTCACCACAAACCAAGTTTAGCAGAAGTTTCCTCATCTCATGGAGGAACTCAACGCAATGGGGACCATTGCTTCCTTGGGGGGGGGGGGAATGATCCAGGTGGATATTGGTAGCCACCCATCTATTCCACTTGGACCCCCACCATTGTTTCTTTCATTTTTTCAGTTTCCTTAATTGTAGCACAATTTACTATTTTTGGTAGTTTTTTGGGTCCTAAACTTCCGGAGTCATTTTGAGGCCCTAAACGATGTTTTTTGCGAAAATTGGGGCCAACATGGTACTGATTTTGTTGTTGGCCATTTGAAAGTTTCAGTCCTAATATATATCTTTCTAACAAGGTATTGTGTGCATAAAACGAAGATCATATGCCAAAGTTACGACCCTGGGAAGTTGATGTACCAATTTACCCAAACGGGGCCCATAGTTTAGCGATTCATCTCCTAGGGTTAGGTTTTTGGATGTTTAGGGTTTTCCATTGTTTCTCAATAATAAACAAACCCTTAAGCCTCATTGTAATACAATTCAGAGGCATGTAGTTGCCACATCTCTTTTTAGAGATAAGCTACCATCACCCTTGCTAGTCTTATTTCCATTATGTATGTAAGCATATTTCAGTTCTTTGATATTAATGAAATGAAGTCTTATTTTTGCTACATCTCTGTGTTTATGGTTATATATGTAATTTGTTGCGTCCCTGTTTAGATTCGGATCATGACCCCTGGTATCCAAAATACCATGGTTTGTATTTTGTACGTGAAATTCCCTTATAGGACCAGCGTATATACGTGACCCTTATTCATAGGATGTATACTTTCTCAAAATTCACTTTTAAATTCATTTATCTATGATTTTTCATTTCTTTGTCCATATCACCTATAGCATTTGCATAACCATGATGTTGACATTTGTATCAAGTAGGTTGCCATCAAGGGCAACACGTTAGCCATAATGCCAACAGGGCCAATGGCCTACATATTGGCATTACCACCCACAGTGAAGGTTCATGATGTTTTCCATATATATTTACTTCAAACGTAAGTACATGATGCTAATCATGTTGTTTATTGTATGTGATAAAGGTAGAACTCGAGGGAGAATTCCAACAAGAGCTACCATACATTCTAGGTTAGAGGTAGATTGAACTTCGTAATCAACAAATCGAGCAGGTCAAGGTGCAATGGAAGCAATTTAGACCATATGAGGCCACTTGGGAGATGGATAATTAGATGAGGGTATCATACCCATTTATGTTTTTCGGTTCATAAAATGTAAATGTAAATGTAAATGTAAATGTAAATGAATGTAAAGGATATGCCTATATAAATTTCTTGTAAAGTGTGTGTTTAGGTATAGAACATTGAGGATGGTGTTCCTCTAAGGGGGTGGGATCTATGCCGACCCAATTTGATATCCATCTTGTAAAAATTATTATGAATTATAATTCATGTAAATAATGTGTAAATGTAAACATTGAATGGCTTAGGGAAGTGGACATGTATTCAGAGGTCTGACGAGTAGTTTCTTACAAACCCAATCCACTACATTTACTTGACCACCTATCTCCCTCACTAATTTATGGATTCTTCGTGTAAGAAATGAACTAAAGTATGGACTACTTGCGCATTGGAAAAGAATACAATCATGTTTTCGTGGATCTTGTTGACATGGTCAACACGCAAGAGAAAGACATGGGAAAAAGGCCTCAACGAGAAAGGATGGAAAAATAATAGCTAGAATAGGGGAGAGACAATGCAAAGCATATGCACAAGGGACGACTATGTAGTGGTGGATAGTGCAAGATAACACAAAAGTTTGAATCAGAAATGGACACAAATATTTGATGCATGAGCATCAAGGGCGTTTTTTTTATTTTGTAAATATGTTAAAAGGGGGTGTGATAATTTGTAATATTTTATTAATTAATAGGAGAAGGTCAGGATTTTTGTAAATATCTTTTTATTTAATAAAAGGATATGAGGGAATTTAATTAGTTGAAGGATTTTAGGGATAAAGACCTATCCTTTGGGGATGTTGAGAGATTTAGGGGTTTGTTGAGGAATTGAAGGGATTGAGCATTTAATTAAATGATTTTTTTAAATTGTATAAATAGGAGGGGTTCTGGAGAGAAAAAGATATTGAGATTGGAAGAGGTTGTGAGATTGAGAGTAGGTTTGAACAGCAAGGCATTGTAAAGGGCCACATAATTGAAATATTTGGCCAGCAGAAGTTTGTAAGTCATTGTTTTTGTTTCAATTTATATACATTGGTTGAGTGAGAAATTGTTTATTTGTTTCCTTAAATTCATGGCATTGTTGAATTAATGAAGAAATGATTGATGGACTTGAAATCACATTTATTTGTGTGAAAAATGTTATGCAAACCATTAAGGGTAAAATGACATTGAAATCTTTGTTTGCAAATTAATAGGGCGTCGTTCTCAGTGAAAATTTTAGTTGGAAGTCGATTTTAATGGGTATGTAAGAGCGCAGACTTGAAATGAAACAGTGGCAGCAATTGCAACATTTATGAAATTCGATTTCACATCTTTTGTACTGCTATAATGAGTAATAGTAGATATGTTTTGAAGAATGCACAATGCCAGATCTAAATCAGGAGTAGACTTTCATATCTGTTGTGAATTGGGTAAGCGCTACAAGCAGGATCGATTTCACTTATTAATGATGTAAATCAGGTTGACAACTAAATGGTATGAACAACGTAATGATTTAACATGCTATGTGGGGTTAATTGCCAGCAATGGAGGAAAAGTGAGCATCCAGCTGCTTCATCATGAAGTAGAAGTTCTATTTAGTTTTAATGACAAATGTCCAAAATTTGTGATTGTATTCGGTCATAATTGTATGAATAGACTCAACTGTAATTGTGTTAAACAAAAGGGAAAGAAATCGATTTAAGTCAAACTATATAATTGATGTTTTAAAACTGATGGAACGCTGGTCAATGGAACGCTGTGAAGACTAATCATTACCTAAGCTGAGCTTGAATTAAAATCCAGTTAATTTATGAAGTCACAGGACGCGTAGATTGAGTGAATGATGGTTAAATAATGATGTTATTTAAGTGATTGGAAGGTGTGCAGGTGCGCTGAACAGAAGTTGAGGAAACATTGAGTTTGGAAGAATCGACTTCAGATTTTGTATCGAGCCGAATGTGAATGCAATTCGTGTTGAAAAGAGTAATGAAGACCCATTCCATAATCTGGTCAGAACCATGTTGCGATGGTCGATTGGGAAGGTATATTAATTATTTGAGCAGATTGTTGGAATTTCATCATGGTTGGACGCTAATTGTGAGCGTAGCATTTGCTGTAAGCCTGGCATTTGAATTGGAAACGTTGATAAACCAGTAATCAACCAGTATTGTGTGTTGAGCAAAGGATGGATGGCATTGTAATTTTGATTGATTAAATAATGCCCATCTTGTTTAAAAAGATAAAGGCGCACAGGAACGATGAACCCCAAGTCGATTCTTAGCATTTGGGCGATTGGTGATGTTTGAAATTATTAGTTAGATGGGAGGTAATGAATTCTGGAACACTGATAATTTGACATTAATTTCAAACAAATCTCATTGATATGTGATTCATAAAAGTGATATGTGTGCACATTGAGTAATAGCACATTCTTTTAATTCAGTCACATATAAACGAGAAGTTACAGGTTTTGTTTATGGAAGCATGCAAATGTTTGGTTGGATTGGAAGTATTTTTCAATGATGTAGAGTAGAAAAATTCCCACATACAATAGTTGATTTGGGTTCATAATCATAAAATCACAAGATTGAGTTATAGACAAGTGTTGGGATTTTAAACCTAGTTTTAAAATTTATGGTGGATAGTCAAAAATCCTTCATAAAAGTTGTAATGCAGTTTGGGTTTAAATGCATGAAAGAAGAATGGTTGAGTCATGGGAATAAACTTATGTTGAAGGCTTTGGCATTATAATGGTATTGTATGAGTTTGCAACTATTGAAGTTTTTGATTTGAGAAAAAAGCTGAGATGAACGTTGATATATACAGATGTTAATGATCCTGGGTATTGCAGGCCTAGCCCTGCGTCATTTTTGGTATCAGAGCTTGGCTCTGTTGAAATGAAGAATTTTTGCTTTTCTGAATGAGGACAAGAAGGTTGTTGAACTGAAATGTATTTTTGAATGTATGATCAATGATGAAGATCATATTTTAAATGTAGCATATACAATTGCAAGTGAACAGAATGCAGACAAAGAAGATCAGATTCTAATCTGACAGTCAAGCAACCAGAATGCAGCTGAATGAAGGAAGAATCGTGCAGGTATTGGTTTGTTTAATTTTGAATTGGGTTTTACTGACAAGAAACAGATTGAGGATTGATGGTTGCAGCAAAGAAGAAAATCAACAAAGAAGGAATTATTGCTGACAGCTGAAGTTTGTCGGATAAAGCCAGAATATTGGAAGAGAGGATCAGATTTTAAAATTTGATTGACAGTGGTTGAATATCGAGAATTTGTTCAGAGGAAGCATAAAGATTTGTTGAACAGATTTGCAGGAGTGATGAGATTCTGAAGATAAATGAAGTGCAGGTAAATGGAAGGACAAGATCAGACGAGATCTTGGAGGTAAGATGATATGGTTTTATTTGGATTTGAAGAATAGAATATTGTAGTCTTTGCATTGAAATATTATTGCAACTCCCAAAAGGAAATTGCTAACAGATAAAGGAAGCTGGTGAAAGTTTCTAGGTAAAAACATAGAGGTGGCAAAACCCTGAGGAATTCCAATAGAGAATGGAAAAGGAGGACAGTTGTGTTCTTAGAACATGCAGATGAGTTGAAGCCTAGGAAGAGCAAAGAGAAGTGCTCAAAGGAGGTTCTAGAGATAGAACCAATTGCTTGCCAAAAGACTGAGTGAGGAGAGCTTGGTGAGGTAAGTGGTGGCAGGATAGGACTTGCTGCTGAAGAGGCTTTAGTGCAACTCATAGAAAATTGAGTAAGGAACTCATAGAGATGGAAAGAATGATGACTAGTGACAGTCGTAACAAAGGTTCTGAAATAAATCACAGCAGAGGACAAAAGGAGAAGGGTACCAAGGCAGTTGGCATACAAAGATAGTTAAGCAAAGAGAAATATGAAATGGAGAAGGCTGAGATAGCAGTTCAGCTTGAGGTGTCAATGGAGATGTTGCAAAGAAATGAGGAAGACCAGAAGCATGGTTATGTCATGAGAAAGAAGCTGAAATGGCAGAGGCTACAAGAGAAGTGGAATCATCAGGTAAATATGCAAATGATAAAGGAACTAAGGGAACTTGAACAGGTTATTGATGCCAGACAGAGAATAGAGAAGCTCGAAAGAGTTGAGCTACAGCAAAATGAAGATGTTGAAGAAGATGTTGAAGTTTCGATATGCTACCCACAGAGTGGACCATTACTTTTTGAAAGTGATGAAGAGCTAGAGGAGTTGAATCATATGAATGATTCAAAGCAGCCCGAAGACTTGATGACTGAAGCATCAAATAAGACCGTAAGGTCTTGTGATTTTAAAACTAATGATTTGTGTGTGATTGCAGGTTTGGAAGAAGAGGAAGAACATCTACTGAAGGATGTTAAGGAAGATTTAGGAGAAGAAAGGGCATGCGAGGAAATGGAAGATCGTGTAAAATTTCCAAAGTCCACTCCAAGTAAAATCATTGAGTTATATAGAGAATTGGACTTTCAAAGGAGGAAATTGGAAGAACAGAGGATGAATGTCCAAGATAAGAAGGATGAAAAAGCAGTTGTCATAAAAGAAATTGCAGATGATGAGCAAAGGAATGTTGTAGAGGGACAGGAAGTTAGAGAGGCCGCAACATTCATAGTGACAGCTAGAGCAACATGTGATGCAACATTTATAGTAGCAGCAGCAGAAAAGGTGATCAAAACAAGTGAAGAGCAAGCAAGAATGAGAATTCAGCAATCAAGAGATGGAAACAATCAACAGACAGAGGACATACTAGATAGAGAAATTGAGTTGATAAGGAGGATAATGATAAAAACATCCTAGAGAAGGACAGCCGAAAGAAAGAAAAGGAATGACAACAAGAGAATGACAGTGAAAGATTGCAAGAGCAGAGCAAGTGGAGCACTACAACACAAAATAGGGAAACCTGGAAGACGACAACAGATAACAATAGTAGTAAAGCAATTGACAAGCAAGGAAAGATTACAAAACAAAATTTGGGATCCAGGAGGAAATATCCAGACTTATGACCAGGTGGTCATGAATTTTCTTACATGGGGAGTCTGATGCAGGAGCATCAAGGGCGTTTTTTTTATTTTGTAAATATGTTAAAAGGGGGTGTGATAATTTGTAATATTTTATTAATTAATAGGAGAAGGTGAGGATTTTTGTAAATATCTTTTTATTTAATAATAGGATATGAGGGAATTTAATTATTTGAAGGATTTTAGGGATAAAGACCTATCCTTTGGGGATGTTGAGAGATTTAGGGGTTTGTTGAGGAATTGAAGGGATTGAGCATTTAATTAAATGATTTTTTTTAAATGTATAAATAGGAGGGGTTCTGGAGAGAAAAAGATATTAAGATTGGAAGAGGGTGTGAGATTGAGAGTAGGTTTGAATAGCAAGGCATTGTAAAGGGCCACATAATTGAAATATCTGGCCAGCAGAAGTTTGTAAGTCATTGTTTTTGTTTCAATTTATATACATTGGTTGAGTGAGAAATTGTTTATTTGTTTCCTGAAATTCATGGCATTGTTGAATTAATGAAGAAATGATTGATGGACTTGAAATCACATTTATTTGTGTGAAAATTGTTATGCAAACCATTAAGGGTAAAATGACATTGAAATCTTTGTTTGCAAATTAATAGGGCGCCGTTCTCAGTGAAAATTTTAGTTGGAAGTCGATTTTAATGGGTATGTAAGAGCACAGACTTGAAATGAAATAGTGGCAGCAATTGCAACATTTATGAAATTCGATTTCACATCTTTTGTACTGCTATAATGAGTAATAGTAGATATGTTTTGAAGAATGCACAATGCCAGATCTAAATCAGGAGTAGACTTTCATATCTGTTGTGAATTGTGTAAGCGCTACAAGCAGGATCGATTTCACTTATTAATGATGTAAATCAGGTTGACAACTGAATGGTATGAACAGCGTAATGATTTAGCATGCTATGTGGGGTTAATTGCCAGCAATGGAGGAAAAGTGAGCGGCCAGCTGCTTCATCATGAAGTAGAAGTTCTATTTAGTTTTAATGACAAATGTCCAAAATTTGTGATTGTATTCGGTCATAATTGTATGAATAGACTCAACTGTAATTGTGTTAAACATAAGGGAAAGAAATCGATTTAAGTCAAACTGTATAATCGATGTTTTAAAACTGATGGAACGCTGGTCAATGGAACGCTGTGAAGACTAATCATTACCTAAGCTGAGCTTGAATTAAAATCCAGTTAATTTATGAAGTCACAGGATGCGCAGATTGAGTGAATGATAGTTAAATAATGATGTTATTTAAGTGATTGGAAGGTGTGCAGGTGCGCTGAACAGAAGTTGAGGAAACGTTGAGTTTGGAAGAATCGACTTCAGATTTTGTATCGAGCCGAATGTGAATGCAATTCGTGTTGAAAAGAGTAATGAAGACCCATTCCATAATCTGGTCAGAACCATGTTGTGATGGTCGATTGGGAAGGTATATTAATTATTTGAGCAGATTGTTGGAATTTCATCATGGTTGGACGCTAATTGTGAGCGTAGCATTTGCTGTAAGCCTGGCATTTGAATTGGAAATGTTGATAAACCAATAATCAACCAGTATTGTGTGTTGAGCAAAGGATGGATGGCATTGTAATTTTGATTGATTAAATAATGCCCATCTTGTTTAAAAAGATAAAGGCGCACAGGAACAATGAACCCCAAGTCGATTCTTTGCATTTGGGCGATTGGTGATGTTTGAAATTATTAGTTAGATGGGAGGTAACGAATTCTGGAACGGTGATAATTTGACATTAATTTCAAACAAATCTCATTGATATGTGATTCATAAAAGCGATATGTGTGCACGTTGAGTAATAGCACATTTTTTTAATTCAGTCACATATAAACAAGAAGTTACAGGTTTTTTTTATGGAAGCATGCAAATGTTTGGTTGGATTGGAAGTATTTGCCAATGATGTAGAGTAGAAAACTTCCCACATACAATAAAATCACAAGATTGAGTTATAGACAAGTGTTGGGATTTTAAACCTAGTTTTAAAATTTATGGTGGATAGTCAAAAGTCCTTCGTAAAAGTTCTAATGCAGTTTGGGTTTAAATGCATGAAAGAAGAATGGTTGAGTCATGGGAATAAACTTACGTTGAAGGCTTCCGCATTATAATGGTATTGTATGAGTTTGCAACTATTGAAGTTTTTTATTTGAGAAAAAAGCTGAGATGAACGTTGATATATACAGATGTTAATGATCCTGGGTATTGCAGGCCTAGCCCTGCATCAATATTCTATCGAGAACAACCTTTCTAGTGTGTAGTCTACTTGGGATGGTATTCATTGTGGTTTCTAAGGCCTATATGTGTGTGCTTGTGTCTGTGAATTTGGTTCATTAATGAGAATTTTATGGAGTTGAATCATCTGGTGCTTGCCTTAGGGTTGATAACCCACATGTTTTCTTGCTAAAATGAGCTAATAAACCATTAATTTCTTTCCTTGGGGCTAATAAACCACTTATGTGCTTTCTTAGTAAGTTGATAAACCACCCATGTGATGCATTCATCGTCCTAGAACTAAATTGCACTCATCGAGCCTTAGGTAAAGTCTATGTGATTGGTTTCTATTGGGGTAGAGGCCACTAGGGCTTATTGCTAGAGGTAGATGATAAACCACTTAGACAATGGAACCTTCTCCCTATTGTTATGTGACTTGACCTTGGTTGAATTGAGAGCCATTATGGTGCTTACTACTAGAGGAAATTAATAAACCACATGGGAAATGGATTTATCTTATTGTTTACTAGTTGAATGGTATTGGTGTAAATACCCGTGAGCACTTAACTCCTCAAACTCTTAATTCAATGCGAGGATGGTCGGTTGCAAGAAATATTGTAATATAGTTGGCCTACAATTGGATGGAGAGTTGAATTCCTTCCCTCATTTTCCATTCACTCAAAGACATTAATATAAGTTGTTTACTTGTATAATTGTTGCACTTAAACATGGAATGTCATTGTTATGTAACAATCGGTGTGTGTTCAAACGATTAATGAAGAATGTGTTTTCCTGTGTATTTACACTAAGATGTGTAGAGTAATTGTTTCCATGATATGAGGGATAAGTGGATTCCTGTAATTGCTAACATACTCCCTAACTTGTAGAGTTACCATTATGATTTTTGATGATTGTTAGGAATCTAGTTAGACTGATGTAGTGCTTGAAATTCCATGGTTGAACTATAATAACAATTGAGGATCTCTGTGTTGAACATTAAATAGTTATGTTGATAAAAAGAGTTGTGTCTGGATTTTTATGAAAGAACATGAAATTTTGTTGTGCATGACTAATTTTTGCTTCCTTAAGCAATGAATGTAACATTTCATTATGCATGGAAAAACACTAGGATATTATGGAGCTGCTCAGATCCACTTTTAAATGGCTCTCGTTCTACTATAATGGAGTTACAAATCACAAATACCATGGATTGGATGTCTCAATACCTATGTGTAGGCATATTTATGACTCTAGGAGTGTGTTTGATTAACGATTAGCATTTGATTTGTGTGTGTTAAAGTCAAGATGAATTCCTTTGGTTCAATGCATATTTTGGGTGTAATCAGGCTCTCTTAAGAACCTTGGTCATTCAACCTTAAATATTGAGGAAAATTTCAGAAATTTTCCTTGAGTTTCTAAGGCATTAATATGCTTGTTTTACGTGCTCAGACATAATATAGTTAAAAAAATCCTAGGAGTCCAAGCGCTTGGGAGGAATGGTGGGTGTTATACTGCCATGGGATCAAATTCTAGACACGGTCGGATGGAGCAAAAGGTCTAGGTGATGCCTGCACAATGAAAGGGTGGTGCAGGGATGAACTAATATGGGACATGACTAGAGGTTTAGGGCATTCTACACGAGCATGAGGAAGTATGGATGAAGGGCCCATATGTGGTTTAAGCCGTAGGTGCTTAATGATAGGATCTAGTGTGGAGTTTTGGGGGTCTGGAACATTTGGCTAATGCAAGTCCACGAAAAACCCATATCTCTAAAGAGACCAACATAACATGAGAATTGTGCATTTCACATTGTAGGTCAGATTTGTGGGTTCTTAAGGCTAAGTGGTATGGCCAGTGCAACATGGATGTAGCTATGATTTCATGGCATCATGAGATGACATGGAATCCATTTGGGTGAGGTATAGTTGCCACGTGGAAAGTCCTTGATTGCATGGTATGGTCCAAATGGTGAAATTTTAAAAGGGAATATATTTTGATTCAATTATTGGATTTCAATAATATTTATATCATCGAAAAACTCTTGATGAGATGGATGTGATAGCGAGATCCAAAGTGAGTTTCACACACTTTAGGAAGGAAACAAATTTTGTAACCCCATTTCCATAACATGACAATGAAGGTTGGGTTAATTGAAAGTATCACCTCCCACTTAGCCTAGATTAGTGCTAAGGGGTGGGAGGGAGCCTTACAATGAACCCATACCACAATATCATAACCTTTTTAAGGAAATAGTTGTAGGTTGAATAAGTTGTGTATACGGTATCCTACACATGCACACAATAATGATTAAAGATGGTATATGAATTGTTTGCATTGATGGTTTATCCCAAACACATTGACCTCACACACAATACACACATCCACTGCAAAGAGAAAAAGAGAGCATACACAAACCATACATAGTTGGAAAGATAAAAATAGAATATGTCAAGTTATACCTTATTCAGTTTTATCATGAGATATCCCACATTTATTTCTTCTGATTTCTCTAGATTTCAAAGAGTAACTTTCTCATTTCATTTATGTACTTCCCCATTTTAAGGTGAAAGGGAGTACAATTTTTGTAGTCATTGACTCAATTTTAAATTTGAATTGGGCCCCAATCATGTTAAAAGTTTTATTTTGTAATAATTATTTAACCCCATCCACTTTTGCAACTTCTCCATGCAAGTATGCCTTCTCATATATGTGAATTCGACAATAAGACGTGAAATATTTGATTGTAAATGTCATCATGAAGAGTGGACGAAAGCCATAATGAATAATTTTCTTTTTAACCTTCTTCTTATTTCAAAGTTTATACAAATGATGATTTGTCTTGCCACAATGAATACAACGATGGAGATCACATTGTAACTCCATATGGGCAACTCAACAACAAAGCTAACACTTCAAAAAATTTTCAATGTATTTATCGTCATCAATTATATCATCAGCCTCATCAACTCTTGTATCAACTTGTTTAACATTTGAATCTTCCCCCTTGAAAATTTCACCAAGAAATATGACATTCACATGATGAATTAGTTTGGAATAGTCTAGAATATCAAAGTCGATGTCTTTTCCATATCCTAAGCCATGTTGATTCCTATTAAAATTGCAATTATTCCCAAGGTGTGACAACTTCTTGAAAAAGGTCATTTGCTATTTGTTGATTTTATGAATATTTTCTTTCATAACTTCAAAAGAAAAAATAAAGTTCACATTTACCTACATTATCTTTGGTATCACTCTGTGCTTCTAATGATGGTTCATTTTTAATAAAAATCTCTTTCATAAATTCATTATTAATAGACGATTACATCTCATAACCAATGAAGGAATTATCATTCATATCTTTTGTTACCTTTGTATCAACGATTTGCATTAGGTTATTTTTATAACAAGTAACATCAACCATCGACTTAACTTGCTTTATGTTTTTAAATTTCATTAGCAAAACCTCATGCTCCTTTTGACTTGATTTTTGTTTTAGTGATTCATTCAATTTATCCTTAATATCCATTTTCTTGTGAAGATCAATAACCCAATCATATAACTTACGTAAAGAATCATAAGTTAACCCATTTTAGATTTGCATGTGTCACTCACTTCCACTTTGCTTTGTTTTGTGTCATTCTCATTTGTAATTTCTTTTAGTAAAATGAAAGTGTCAAGTATTACCAATCATACCCCTCAAAGTGTTCATTTTATAATGATTAGAGTTTGATGAAATCAATTCTTTATTCAATTTCAAGCAAGTCCTTTTTGACAATTTTGACAATTTCATTTAGACTTTGAAAGGGTTTGTAACTCCACCCTTTCTACAATTCAATGGCTTATCCTTTAATTCAATGATTTAAATTGTTCAATTGAATGGTTCAAAAAAATATTGAATTTGACATGACTTTCACTTGAAATTTTTTACAATGTTCCATGAAGATTCATACCTTTTATCCTCTTGTTAGATCATATTTCATGTTTTGAATTAATAAAATATTTAATGCCATGTTACTCCATTTGTGTTTTGAAAAATTACAATTAAGTATGAAAAGTAGGCACAAAATTACTATCTAAATCTTACATAATTGCACATGAACAAGCATTGTACCTTAAAACCCTTACTCTAATTTTCAGATAGTTCTATGACACATCAACCACAAAAAAATGATCTTGCTATCAATATTGGCATGATTACAACTCTATTTTCCTTTGAATGAGGAAACAATAATTGTGAAGGACCCCTATATATTTACTCTTTTACAAAAGTTTCCTTGTTTTCTTTCTCTAGGGGTTACAATGAATAGATAAGGGCATTCTTTACAAATTCAAGCTTACAATTTTCAATTATATTCTCAAAGAATTCATAAAACAAACAAGACAATAATTTGATGATCAACTATATAAAAAGTTGATTCCATTAATTATTAAATCAAATCAAAGTAGATATATAGCTTACAAGTTGTCCTTTACCAAATTAATAAGAAACATGACTTAGAAATGATAACTATAGTCCAAAATTTTCATATTCTTTGGTAAAAAACTCTACTATCAACCCTTGAATAAAAATGTGGTGATATGGGTAACACCCTTTTTTGGGGGTGGTTAAAATTATGACTTGTTTGAAACCACGACCTTGAAAACCTTACAAAAAAAAACTATTTTTTTGTAAGGTTAAGCTTTATTTATGCATCAATATAATACATAATAACTAGTTTTGGTTTTCCACTTGGGAAATCAAATGAATGGCAAAATCATAATTCCTTTAACATCGAAGCCTGTAGTTCAAAAACAATGTCCAAGAAAACTGTCTCTAGTTTGTAGACCCTTACAACTTGATCTATCATTTAGCATGTAAACCAAAAACCAACATGGAGAATTAGAGTAACAAGGAAAAAACAAAATAATCATGTAGAATTGGATGAATCAAAGAGGTCCACCGTGATTGGCTTCTTGCTATTTTCAGGTGAGCTTCCAACCAGGAAAACAAAAAATAATCATGTAGAACTAGATGAATCAAAGAGGTCCACCGTGATTGGCTTCTTGCTATTTCCAAGTGAGCTTCTTGGATCATGAGGTGTGTCAAGGTGGTATTCAATTCATTTTTGGAGTGTGTCCAACGATTTTTGGAACAACTACAACTCATAAAGCATGAGGAGGATTTCCTTCTTGGCTTCATTTATATCGAATAAGACTCTTTCTAGAATTATATTTAGATACCAATAAATTCTCAAGGTGTACATATATTAATTAAGCTATCTTTGGTATGCCCCATATCAGGAAACCAGTCCTCAACTTCAGCATCAACTTCAAAATCAATTATCTCAATTAGATAATTGTGTGCTCTTGTAATTTCATGGTCAAATTTTGCAATTTCCTCTTAGAAAATATGGGGTATTTGAGTGCAACAGAGTGAGCTGAAGATGCCACTCTCTATTGAGCTCAGGATCCTCCACAAACTTTATAATAACTAGCCCCATGTTTTCCTTCGGTTCTCTATCTATGCATGTTTGACAATAATGAAGGAAAATACTTCTCAAGAGAATGTAATCTACCAAGATGGTGGGTGCAAAATTAAAAGGATACGTATGCTCAAAGATAAGCCAGGGTGCAAAGAAGCTCGTGTAGAAAATACCATTAGGAAGATGAGGTATAATTGGGTGTAGACACAACAGGGGAATGATGCCACAAAAAAAGACAATGTAGCCATGGAAGGATGACTTAGCAACTACCTATGACATTAAACCCAACTTAGTGGAAAGGAAATATAATAACACATGAAAGAGGCAACAAAATCAACGATGCCCAAAGGATGCATTAAGATAGAGCGCCAAAAGCTAAGGAAATGATATAATAGAGCAAAATTACCATTTAAGACACTGACAGAAACATGCAAGGAGATTGTTTCAAGTTGATTTGACAATGAAGGGGAGTAGAAGCTCACAATTTATATTAGTTGTGAAACCTTCAATGCTTTGTACCGTAAAGGCGTTGTTTCGTCGTGTAAGTTACACCCACCTCCTGAAACTAGTATCCTCACCCATAGATATTGATAATCATGCGTGGGAGGATAGGCTATGCTAATGCTTGAAACAAATATTATTATTTTTTTTAGCCTAACCTAAGTACCCACGGGGGATTTGAACCGGTGACCTATCACAAGGAGTGCCTTAATAGCGCACCCATTCACCATCAATCCAAAGCCCCGTTAAAAGAAATATTATTACCACTAATAGCCTCCATCCAATTATCATGTGTGGGAGGATAGGCTATGCTAATGCTTGAAAACCAAATGTTATTACCACTAATAACCTCCATCCAATTTTTTAATCAAACCATCGTAATTTCTAGACTCATATAGCATTAAAATGGTGTGATGGTGCTTGAAGGGTTGTGCATTGATATAATGATCTATAGTCATCATTGTGGAGGGCACAATGGCATGTCTTCATCTGTGTGTACTCGTTAAGATGACTGCTACGTAGGCAATTCCTATTTCCAACTCTATTGAAATATAAATGCGTCTGACATGCAAGGGGAATAGGGGTTGTCTTGCTGCTAATATGCCAAAGTCAACTTTGAGAAAAATATAAATGCAAGGCAACTCTTATTCCCCTAGCTTGTCAGACTGCATTTATATTTCAATAGTGTTGGAAATAGGAATCGCCCTGCTACGTACCCTCCCACATGGCTTTTATTGATCACCTCATCTGCAAAACTAAATGAAAACTTAAAAATGATTCTATCAATAGTACAAGTTTTTTTTTTAATTTTTTTTAATAAAAATTACGACATAACTGTAATTGTGGATTTGAAAATTGATACCATAATTTAAAAAAAAAAAAAAAATCAACTGTAATGACCCAAACAGTTATATGAATAATTTTCCAAATTACCATGCTAGGTAAATATGAAAACCGGAATTATTACTATTTCATGTTGAAATGTTATTAGTTCAAATGATGGATTAAATAATATTTTAAATAGCCTTATGAGAAAATTTATTTACTTCCTCTTGTCTAATTAAAAGAAACGGTTGCCAGCAAACAAAGGGCAGCCCTAACTACTTTTTCTTCCATAGAAATGGAAAAAGAAAAGAGACCTGGGCTGTTAAGGAATAGACAGGAGAAGGTAGAGGGACAAGAACCAGAGGAAGGGTACTATGTCTGGTGAGGACCAGATGGTACCAGCGCTACTGTGCGTTACTCTGCATCGCTATTAGCGTGCATCATCTTGCTGAAGGCAGTGGCCTGCAAGTGAGCTTGGGGGAGAGAATCAGATCTGAGTGACTGATCTCGTGGTTGGGAGGATAACAAGCTTTAAATGAGTTCCTCCAGTGTAGAAGGGTTCAGAAACTAAGAAAGCGCAGTATAGGTAAGTACACTATGACTACAGTATTTATTGAGGAATTCTTTTCAAATCTGTCGGGTTATTAGAGACTGTAAGTGAGGAATTCATAGTAAATCTGTTAAGGCTATTATTAAAATAAATGAGGCTTCATAGAAAAACTGCATAGATTATCATTACTGTAAACAAGAACTCATAGCAGATCTACGAAAGTTACTAGAGTTCACTGTAAGTCTGTGAGGGTTGTGATTAATGGTAAAGAAGATTAATCACAAAACCTGTAGGACTGTTTCTATAAAAGAATTATATAATGGACTGAGTTAATTTTTATCTATTTTACTGGATAAGTTCGAATCAGAGAATATCCTGAGAATGACCAGTACCATATTAAGAAATAACAGGTAAATATAATGCTATGCATGGCAATCATAGAAGTACAGTTGAATAAAGTAAACACTGTCAATCCATGCGCGTAATATAAACAACAGTAAACCTTAGAAAAGTTCGGTAAGATGAATTCCGGGTTCCATTATAACCTGTATATTAAACACATTTAGCAACATTAATGATCAGAGCCATAAGACGTAAGGCCGAGGGGCTCTCTGGCCTTATAATACGTCTCACGCCTCCATCACGAAGGCATAAGTAACTGGGTTAAGCATAGTACAGATGCGAAACCAGAAAAGGAAATAAGTGAATGCCTTGAGTGACCGAGGTGGGAAATCTAGTATAATAACTAGGAAAGTGATAGACGACCTGTAAATAAACATTCATATACATAGTAAATCATGAATAACCATTGCAGACCGACTATTGACAAAACCCTGTATATATTCAGGAGAATAAACATGTATGAACCATAAGACGCGAGCGGACTTCCGGGTAAAGAAGTCATCAAATAAAGATACGCATATACCCGGCGACAAAACCTACAGCACAGTCCGTAGAAATAAATCGATAACCGATGGACAAAACCACTGTAATCACAACCGACATTTACATTTAAAACTACTATGGTTGAAGTAATTATCCACGGAAAAGAAATAGAGGTATCTCTGTGATACAAGACGGCGATTACTAAGATCGTAAAACCCTTGTAAGAAAACCATGCCATAAGATAAGTAACAAGAAGCACATGAATGAACTGCTCAATGTCCAGATACATTAACCATAAACGACAATGCCATATATGAGAGCCAAAGGTATATATAAAATCAGAGTACATTGCAGTGTAAGCCCTGTAATCAAATAATACACCGAAAACACAGTACCAGTAAATGAATAAGTCTGCCGAGTGGCTTCATACTATTCAAAGGAAAAGAAAACACAATATTACACTCAGGTCCTCGAGTAAGCTCGAATAAGACCATTTAAAATACAAAAACCACCCAGGGTTTCACAATGAATCAAACCCTCTGTAACAAAAATGCCGTTGAGAGCTTCACGGCTCGAGTAAATCATAACGGAGGAGAATTAAAACCCCTGGCATGGAAAGAAATGACATTCAGGACCGATTCCAAGTTAAATGAATTCAGAGACCGTGTCTAGAACACTTACCCGGCTTTTGCAGACCGATTAAAACCCTGCAACTCCTGTTGTCGTGGGCTTTCACGCTGGGTACCCTGAACAGACACGCATAGCAGCAATAGATCAATTCCATTATGGCAAACGAAAGATAACAGAAAACTCATATATGCTAAAGAAAAACGACAGTCACCTGAGGTAGCGGAAGCTCTGTCATTCAACGCAGCGAAGTATCGACCTTGTCCTCGACCGAAGAGGGCCATCAACCGAAGGCAAGCAACGAAGGGTTTTAGGCGGAAGCCGGATCAAGCCCAAGAGGGCCATGACCGTTTCGACAGAGAACTATGCAACGAGGGAGCGTCGTCTCGCAAGTTAACATATGCAAATGGCGGACCAAAAACCCTAGATAACCTTTTCAATCGGCGCGAAAACAATTACCACCGTAGATCCCAGACGTCGAATCCTGAACGTTCATCACTGGCATGATCCCGAGGTTATGGCGGGCTTAGCTGTGGCATTTACTGCCTTCAGCTACCGTAACCAGTTTCCCAAAAATCGTATCAGGAAAGATCGCAAGAGAACCAGGTGTCCCTGTCCGGAGTACAGGTGGATCGCCTTCCGGATTCATAAGTCGGTCGAAGCATTAAAGTCAGCTGACAGATAGTAGCGGGAGCGCCAAGGTGGCATGACTATCCCGTCAAGTCCAAGGTGTTGCCATGTAAAATCATCGTCACCAAATAATAACAATAAAACTATTAATACTATATGATTCGCAGGTAGTGTTATTACCTCCAGTCAGCAGTAAATGTAATGTGAGAATTAATGTGGTAGGAAGTAAATTTTTTTTTTATTTACTATATATATGGGTAGTGACAAAGGCCCAGAAAGGTTGACTACAACAAGTATCTACAAAAGCTTCCTTCAAAGGTGACTTCGAGGTTCCAAGTGGAACCAACAGTCAAGACTTTACAAACAATGAACTATGAATCTTCAACTCCGAACACATAACATCTCAAAGAGAGAGTTATTTATACAATAGTAAAACTAAGAAATATCCTAAAACAGATTAAGCTTTTTAGGAAAAGAAGGATCTTCATGGCAAGAAGATAGGGGAAGCTATTGAAATGCTTCTTACTGTCCCCTTTATTCAGGTTGTGCTGGCTTTTGTATGATGATTTTTGCCCATTTATGCTGCTTGGTTGTTTACATTCTTCACACTGGCTGATTCCTTCAGTTAAATACTTTTACTGATATTGCTTTAAACTTTGTAACTTTCTTTTTGATCCTGTTGAGTAAATTCACTACGCTCCTTTTAGGTTTTACCGTGTTTTTCACAGTAAATCTTCATATCTGGTCTTCAAACTATCACACGAGTTTTCTTTGTTTTAAAAGCCTGGAACAATGATCTTCTTACCTGCAAAACACAACACTCATTAAGAAAATATGGCGACAGAGGAGGTCGTGATGGCTCTGCTGAGTTCTCAAAGGCTATCGGAGGAGTTTGGGGCATATTGGAAGGAATAATGATGGTTTAAATGGCCGCAGAGGCAAAATGGAGGATGCACTGTGTAAAATGGGTAGGGTAGGGAAAAAATTGTTTTTTATGCATTTAAAAGGAGAAAAAGTCTTGCTTTTTAACCATCGGGTGAAAAATGAACAGTGGCGGGGTGGAAAATAGGAATACAGAGGGATTAATTCTGGCGGGAATGACTTAATCATGGTTAAAACCCATATTAGGGGTGAAATGAAGGCTTTGGGTCACTTTCACATTTAAATCGAAAATCGATTTAACATAGAAAATCAGTGCAAATTCATATATTGCAGATTTGAAATTATATTAACACTGGCGGAAAGTAACATTGGGTCCGATGTTAATCGCATATCACTATCAAAATGGGCGAGGGGTAGGCCCATCGCATAGACATATAACAATGCGTGAATGCGACATAGCATTGAACTACATTATATATTGAGTCGGGTCCAGGCCTCTTATCGCATATCGGTGATCACAAATGGTGGAGGTGTATTTCTTTAGGTGGGGAGCTGCGATATGAGGCAGATGCAATGTGGTATTAGAGCAATATATATATTGTTTCGGGTCTAGGTCCCATCGTGATCAGAGATCGGAGTCTGGGATCGCATCAGCGGAGAGTAATGCTTTAACCAGGACTTTGGAATGGATGCGATATGGGTAATAAATGATGATTTATATTGGCCTGGTATATGCATGTTTTAAAAGGCCTGCGGTCCCGCCGATATGCGATGTGATATTTGTATATATCGCATAGTTTCTAACAAAACTAAAGGGTTTTTAGGATATTTAATAAAGGGAGTTATATATACGGGAAAAGGAAAATTATGGATTTAATACTATATGCTAATGTTAATATGAAAATATGAGTGGAAAGGGAAAATGACTAAGTATAATGCTTGTTAATGAATCATTTGACTTTTCATTTAACATCAATACTTAGGAAAAAAAAATATTTTTATGGGTTTTTACTTTTCCTAGGTAAAAATTATTTTTACCATAGGAAAAGGGATTTTTAGTGGAAAATGGATGATTATGGATATATGAAGGGGAAATTAGTAAATATATGAATAAATGGAGATGAATGAGAAGCTAATTAATCAATATGTAGACCTTCATTTGCCTTGTATAATTGCCTTATGAGCATAGAAGCATGATCAAATATTCTATTTAATCAGAACCAAAAAATGCTACAACATTCTTCATTTCTTCTTAAAACACTGCCAAATCGTCATCGGGAAATGATTTCATATCTTTTATAAGAATTTTCAAAGAAGAATGTATTATTTTTGCATGTATGTTAAAAGAAGCTATACTAGTTGGAGCAAGCAATAAAAATGGACTTTTAGCATCTATTTTTGAAGCAGAAAGAGCATGAGAAATGTAGTCAATGAGATAAGACTTCTTGGTTCCAACATTACCTTGAATAATAAATTTTAAAGCATCATCATTTATACCATTTAAAAAGTGTCGAAGAACAATTTCAAAATCTATGAGTTGCTTGTATGATAGAGAGGAAGGTCAAAAATATGTCTCCCTAACCGTGCTGCCATTGACAACACCCAAAAATTGTGCATACTTTATAAAATGGATCCCCTGCTCCAAAATGTCTTTGGCATGATTGTTTCCTACCAATTATAATGAATATCAAAGTCTCTTCTACCAATATTGTCAAGTTCTAAAGTGCTTACATTGCTAGGAATAACTATCCAGGAAAAAACCTTCCACTCTTCCAAATCTTGATCAACATTTCTTCGTGCACAAGGGGATAAACATATTCTTCATTTCCTCCATTTTGAAAAGGGACTCAATCAAATTTCCACACATAATATCTCAAATTCCTCCAATTCTCAGTGATACTTTCAGTTGAAATCTTGATATCTAACGATAAGTCACAAAATGACTTGTATAAAAGTAAATAACTCCAAGAAAAGGTTTCAGACTTTTCTGACACATCATCAAGAACAACATAAAATCATGGAAAAAATGAACAATAACATGGCTTCCTCGTGGCCTCCATGGATGCTTCCTACGATTGGCATCAAAACTACACAATTTTGTTACTTCTTTTAAGCACAAATGTTCCAAAAAAGTAGGTCAACTTTGATATGCTTGAATGAAATTATTTACACATGAAAATTCTTCAGAATGGAGTGATAACTTTTGGTACACTTTCTTGCTAACATTTAAAGGGAAAAATTTGCGACTATAGAAAAAAAGAGGGAGTTTTAACAACATATGGTAGGTTTCTTTAGCTCCAATGTCACACTCAACAAGAGTTTCAACAATGAACCTTCTATATGAAGATAACGTAGGAGCCTCAAACGGACTCCCACCAACAACCTTTACCAACATTTCGTGATAACTTTTTTATCTTCTCTCTTCTTTTAAAACATATTTCGTTATATATTTTAAAACTGCATGTTGAGAGACAACTGGCGGATAATCCACATTTGCTAACCACATTGTCAAAAGATCCACATTGTGAATATTTAAAAGATCATCATATAATAAAGAGCTACATTTTGTGTTGTGTTGGCTCTACATGGCCATGTGTCTTTGTATTAATAGGCATTGGTGCATCATTTGAACTTTAGAAATGTTGAATCTTACATGTGAATAGTGGCCTTCATGTCTTCTACCTTACTTGACACCTTCTTAAACCGTATGTGAATTTTTCTCCTGAGTCATTAGATCTTGTTTATGGGTAGCCAATTGGAAGAAATACTACAATGTAGGTGAGCATAATGTTAGTGGAGAGTGGTTCACCTTTCTTCATTCTCTAACAAATTTAAATGAAACAAATAAGTGTATCTCTTCTTTGTTAAAGAAATGATACTGTTGTTCAATTTTTTATGAATATTGTTATGATTTATGAATATCTATGAATGAAGAACTATAAATATCATATAATTGTGCTTAGTTATTAACCAATATTTCTATGATGAATATTTTTCTATATCCAAAGGTATTCTATGAAGTATTTTTTCTATGATGGTTATGATATGTATGAGGTGTGAAGTGGAATGTACATGTCAAATTGAGCCTAAGTATATCAATGTATCCTCCTAGTGTGAATGGCCCTTCTTAAGCCAATTATGGGACAAAAGTTGTTGTGACTGTATCCCTACTCTCAATTAGGAGACCTAAAGTTTAGCTCTATTTAAGAGGGATTTTCCCCTCTTAATATAAGTCAATATAATAGCCTCTCTATTTTGTGAATGTTACAATTTTTTAGGGTGCATTTTCATACCTAAAGGAATGAGGAGAATCTCCTTCAAGTGGGACAAGTTGTGAATTTGGGCCATTGGCCATATTTTTTTTCTTGGTGAATATGCTTAGATGGAGGTATCACTTTGGTTTCCATTAGAGGTTGTTGAAGACTTCCACACATTAAGAATTTTTTAGGGAAAATTATTGGCATACTAGAGTTAGTTGAAATCTTTGGAATAGCCCTAGAAACCCTATCAGGATTTCTATAATTTTGGGGTCGAAATATTTAGCTTCCACCTATAGTCACATGGCTTCATAGGAGCCATAACCAAGAGTCAATTGGAAGGGTCATGAACCATAGAAGAGTAATAGAGTATCAAGATATTGGGCTTTGGGTGTTAAACATTACAAATAAACAAAAGTGATAAGTTCCATGAAAGTAATGAGTCTCACCTATTTAACAACTAACAAAAACCTTTTCTTTCAATAGATCAATTATCATTCATCAGGTAAATGCTAGTTGACTACCAAGAATTTGGGTATAAACCCATTTTAACCTTTGATAAATATATAAAAAGTGAGTTAGAATTTTTGAGAATTACAGTCCTTGGCCTTAGTGGTTGGTGACATGGCCAATGGGAGTCACCACTAAGAGTTGCATTGAAAGAGGATATTGGGCCTTCAACCATTGGGTGTTGAACTTTCATCTATCATATGTTGGGAGAATGTAATGGAAACTATTTACCAAATTCCTCGATAAGAATAAGACCCGCATTATTTTTCAATTAATGTAAGGTTTGGGAGCCATTAGTTAATATGTTTGGGGATGAGAGTGCGAGGTATTGAGTATCTAAATATCAGGCTTTTAGGGTTTTTACTATCAAGAGATTGGGACCTAACTATTGGGATTTCCTAATGCTATCAATAATTCTTGATAATATATAGCATGTTAATATGGTTCTAACATGGAAGTCTAATGTGATAGGTGTTGTATCATAATGACATGGCATGAAGTGGATCCTCGATGACACGTCATGAAGTGGATCCTCGATGATGTGGCATGTTGACATGGATTTGATATGACATGTCAACATGGCAAGATGACATGGATCAAAGTGCATAGCCACATTGAGGTGGCAACTAAGTGGTAGTCAAGTAAGAGGTGACGTGGTAATAAATATCAAAGATTTGAGTTATGGGGAGATTGAATATTGGGTGTTTAAATTTTAAGAGATTGTTCCTTGAAATCAAGGCTTATCTCCTAACACTAACAAAATATATATATATATATATATATATATATATATATATATATATATATATATATATCTTGTGTGTGTGTGTGTGTGTGTGTGTGTGTGTCAAATAATTCGATTTCCACTATTTGAATATGGTATACCAAATATTAGCATATATAATTTTACTCCATCAATATGTTGGATATTGGACATTGGAAAGTTTCAAAGAGAATATGATTACATGTCCCAGTGTCTAGCATAGGGAACATATATTGGTGGCAGGTCAAGATCCATTAGTTGATGATTCATTGTCAAGTTAGGTAGAAATGAAAAAAAAGAGTATAACAAGTGAAAGCCTTAATTATGTGTGCTAATGAATGATATCTTTTTTTACTAATTAAGATCAAGTGATGTGTGTAAATGAGATAAAGATGTGTGGTAGTATAGATGCTGATGAGGCCCTACAAGGTAGCTTTTTACAATGGGTATAATTTCTTTGCTAATGCTCATTTTTGGCTAAAATTATTATAATTGGAAAGAAACTAGTGTGCATAAGATGATGGTGATATCATATATGAGTCTTCATAACCCAATATTCATAAATTTACCATTGAGGTCATGCATAGACACCCTACAACCCTAATTAGGCATTAAGAGGCTCAGTGTTGAATTTTGTAGCTATGGTAAGCCTTCATAATTATTATTTCATTTAATGACGTATTTGTAAATAATTTTCTTCACATTCGTTAAAAGAGAAATTTTTTATGAGAAGAAATTTTGAATTTTGAAAATGTAATTTTTGGCTCCTCCTAGTCAACTTGGATCCAATATAGACACACCCATTCAGATAAGACAATCTATAATAAATATGTGACATTCGACCTCCCTCTATGCAACAAATTCAAATATGTTTGATGTAAGCAAGTTTGGCCTATCTGAGGCAATGAAGGAATATTTCCAAGGTCAGAGAAAGGGACATGTTTTTAAAGAAAATTCGTAAAAGAACGATGAGTTTCTAAGGTAGATTAATTAGGAAAGACATTAATTTCTGAGGTACAATCTCTACTGAAGCTGGATGAAATTCTTGAGGCAGATAAGGTCAAATTTGTGAGATATAACAAGGTTAAGTTACTGATATAATATAGAGTTAGAGGATCGAACTTCTGAATTGTAAATGGGTTTTAGGATTGAGTTGATTGGTACAAAATTAGACCAAAGTTATCCGGTAGTGTTTGAATTGAATGGGAAGCAGTGGGACATGTTTGGTCTAGATACATTATAAGTTTTCTTGATCTTGTATTTGATTGATCTCTCTATTGAACTTGATGATTCTTCTAAGGAAAATATTGTTTGGTTTCCCCCCACGTGGGTTTTTCCATTTGTAAATACTTGTCTTATTGCGTGGCTATCTTTTTATGATCCTAATGGTTTTTTTTTTACTATTGAGGTCCTCTATGTAATTGCTCTAAGTCACTGTATGCTCTAATGCTTCAAGCAATCCAATTTCAGAAGATAGATAAAACACTACTTTCTTGAGATGCTCTTAGGAAACATAAAATTACATAGTGAGGTAACTATACATTTGAAAAATAAAATAACATTTGTAATGGAAAGCTAAACTATTTGGATGAATCAAAGTAAAACAAGCTAATTAATCTTACAAATTTACAAAGGAGTGAACATGGTTGATGGGGCCCCTTCGATTGTCCAATAGCATTTCAAATTGCAAAACTAACATTCTAAAATTCAATAATATAAAAAAACCTTCTTTATTGATAAAATCACAACTTTACACAATGGATATCTACACTCCTAATCTCATTACATCAATAGCTCTTCACTTTACATCCCATTCCATCTCAAGCCTTGTTATAAAACATTATGTAATTCTATCTCTTATTTTCCTCTATTTTTTTTATAGGAGAAAACTTCCCCTATTTATATAAAAATATGAGAAACTATCTCATTAATGAGAGTCCATGAATATCTCTCTATATCTCTAGAGTTACAATCAAAATAGAAAATGATAAAACACATGTTTTCTTAGAGTTTCAATACAAATAGGAAATGAGACACATGTCCTTATGGTCCCATGATCTTCTCCACTCAAATTCGAATTTGGTGTTGGGAGGCCACATAAAGTTCTTTTAGAAGCTTCCTTTTTACCTACACATGTCAACAATCTCATCTCACTTGTTAGGTATAAGCATATGCACGTTATTTTCTAATTTTTAACCATAAATTCATTTAAAAATGCTAAGAATTAATAAAGTTTGGAAAAACATAAATGTGACCCAATAATGATAATGGTAAGGTAAATGTAATGAAATAGAGGTGGAGTGAAGGTGACAATATGGAAATATAAGTAAAAATGTAATGAAAGTGAATGACAATTTCAAGGCCTAAAATAAGGTATATATAGGAAATGTCGAAGGGTTGATTATTAATGTATTAAATAAGTTTATTAATTGAATCTAAAAGTCCACAACATGGATCGAGTAGGGCATAGAAGAAAATTGTAGTATTGTGCCCAGGAGGTATGTGACAAATGATATTAGAGCCAAGTTACAACATTGCGGCCTAAGGGTCAATCTGCCTTTCTAAGACATGAATGAGTTGTAGGTCCTAATTTAGGTATTGCACTTAGGTATTACACAATTAATAAGTTTAATGAAGGATTCAATTATAAATTACCATAAGACAAATATTCCAGAATCCATAACAGTTGAAATTAAATCCTAAAATGATCTATTGAAGGGGGATGTGGACGCACTAGCATATATAATATAATATATATCTTATACCATATATATATTATATTGATTAATTGAAATCAAATATGATTTTAAACTAAGGTTTAGAGCATTATTAGATATTTTTATACTTCTCCATGCAAATGAAGTGATATATATTAAAACATTTCAATGAAGGTGATACTATGATACGCTATGTTTAAAGACCATACAAAGGCATTGAAAGGCCAATACAAAGGTACTGATAAACAGTTTGATTAACATTGCAAACATAATATTTAGCAACATATCCAAGGTTAAATGATTGTTGTAAAGTTTATACATAAATTATTGCGTGCAAGGATTATATGTATGGCCACAACCACATTTATATAAAATCAGAAAGTGTTTGTACTATAAGTTGCATTATTTGGTATTTACCAAGCTTATGGAATTAATATAGAAACTTTATTTGGTCTGATAAATACATAAGCACTCTAGTGTGTTGATATGTACCAATGGGGTATGAAGTTACTATTAAATACCTTAGATCGAATTGTGTGATTCTTAGCATTAGTCAAAATTGTAATGAGCCTGAATATATTTAGGCTTTAAGCTACATAATCCAAATGCACACGAATTTCCCTGAAATAGAGTGAACTTATTAGTATGCGCTAATAGTTTCATGTATTGAATTATTCGAAGCTATGTGGTTCTAGCTTTTTCAAAATTCTGGAGATTTGAAAATACTGCAAAGTTCAAACCAAAGTAATATTATGCACGTCTGTTTTATTTAGGGTTTAATAACTAAATTGTCTTAGAGTATGTGTAGACACAGATTCTTTTGATCTCATTCTTGCTAATTAGTGGTTGTCATCCAATGAAAATTAGGCTTATTTATTAGATTGTGTTAGATTCGGGGAAATAACACAAATCATCTCTCTCTGTCTCTGTCTCTCTCTCTATATATATATCATGATTTCAATACAGTAGGCCATATATTGGAATTCCTAGATAAGAGATTATCTGTAAGGTTACTTAATATTGTATCAGTTATGGGCTCAAATAAAATATGCTAAGAATCCTTTCGAGTTGGTTAGATTAGTCATTTGGTTAATGTTGGGAGTGGTGTGAATCAACCCCGGCCATGAAAAGAGAGATAAAGGCCTCCACGACAGTGGTTAATAAATACTTCCACATTTTGGGAGTTATTGCTTCCATATTTCTTTAAAAAAATCAATATCACTTTTCCGCTTGCTTTTACCCACAAATCTGGAGTGGACACTGATGTTTCCCTCACATTTTGCCTTATATGCGGAGTGGAAGGTATCCAAATGTAGATTAAGTTTCCACCAAACCATTTGGTGGATAATGGTTATATTATATAAGCTGGATAGTGTTTATCTTTACCTACACTTGGACAAGTCGAAGTGAGAGAAGGTTCATTAATCTTATCCTCTTCATGCATGAAGGGTCAATATGTTCAGTGTCTGATTAATTATAATATTCAAAATAAATCTGCCCATACCCCTTTCTTGGTTTTAAGCCTATCGCATCATCCTAGATCTTGCTTTCTTACTGTGCTATATTCCGGTTGAAATTTATTTACCTCAGTACTCTGGTGGGTCTCTAGTGGCTACAAAGAGAGGGCAGAATTTGTGTTTCTTGGTATGAAACATTTCTTTGTTTATCTGTTTCATTGATTTTATATAGATATATGTGAAAGTTTATTAGCGGTAGCATTACCAAGTAGATTGCAATGGGCTTATCGAGCTAACGACGTTGAGAGGGATCTCTGAATTTGTGGGCATAAATTCGCTCAAAATTTTATCTATATGGACTTACGTATAGGTGAAATTTATAATTTTACGAAGTAGCATATTCTTTTTCTTCAACAGATACTACCTCTTATTTTCACCCCCTTTTTAGATGATTCAATTCTAATAGTTTTTATTTTCCTTAATCATAAAGTCAACCAATATTTTTCGATTGGAGCAACAAATTGTGGAACCTGTAGAAACATTGTCATCATAATAATTAATGGTTTATGATATTCTATAAATATTTTATGGATGAGCTCATGTACACTTGCATTGAACACCTTAAAATGTGTGGGGACACTTAAATGTTAGAAGTGGATAGTGGTTGGATTTAAACTTGTGCAAGAGAAAAAGAAGAAGAGAGGATAGAAAAAGAAAAATTTCTTGACATTTTATTAATCCACGTGACCTATATTAATCTTTGTAATAGAGGAATTCAACTGAGCGATTATGTGTTGATTGTCTGTGGATCAATTTGTGGTGGTGTGTGTTCTAGTACATGATGATAAATTTATTGCATCAACAAGTTTAAAAGTCATAAGAATGAGTTGGTTCAACTCTGAGAGGTTATTCATGAATAGGTTCATGGTTATTTAGTTGCATGTTTTATTATAAACACTATGATGCGCCTAGGCCAAACATTCATAGTTGTATATATATGCCACCATCCTTATGGTAATTATAGATGCATAGCTATACAACTATTTTATGTATTCAAGAAGAATGCACTAAACATATATTATTTTGTTCATGTTAATATGTGAAAAACACCAAAACATGTGTAACTTAGTTGACATATATGCCACGGTTTGCTGCACTATTTAATTGCAATTTCCTTCCATATTATTCTGCATAATTATTGTTAATCCATCAACATAATATTAAATGATGTGTGGAGGACTTTATTTAAAATTGGTGTTAGCTGACAATAAGCTACATAGATGAGTGTGTATAAGTTTATATGGGCTATATGGTTTTTATGCATCCATAAGAATGTGAATACATTATCCTCAAAGTTACATGATTAAATTATGCTATGAAGGTTGTAAGTTCATCCTTCCTTGTTTGGCATATAAAGAATGTTGGGATGAATGAGGATAATGCCCCAAAGTCAATGAGGTGATTACCTATATAGAGGTCTAAACCTTCACTATTAATTTTCTTATCTACATGATTAATTTTCTTATCTACATGAATGGCTTAATTGTGTACTTATATACATGCATCGCTCATTATGTGCTTACTATGATCTGCAACTATACGTAGGAAAAGATTGTGTGCTTTCATGCATGGATGGCGCAAATTCATATTTTCACTATTACCATGATTTAAAATTGGTTTAGTATTCTAGCTTGATAAATGAACAAGGTTGGATTCAATACTTACACCTATACTATATCTCAAGTATTTGTATAGTTATAGCAGCAATATGCGGAGAGGGAACTTGAAAGGCTACACTGGAAGTAATACCTTTGCAATGTTGACTGTGGTGGAGTAAAGAGTAATACAAAAAGACAACGAAAAATTAAAATTTTAATTAATGTTAATAAGTATATTGGTTGACTATTAATTAGTTAGTTTTATTGTGTCAGCTTATCGAGTGAGGTGAAGATTAAATTCTACTTATTATATGTTGTGAAACTTTTTGAAAACTTCAGTTATTGTTGAATGCTCTTGTGAGGGAACAAAGAATTTATACGATAATTTAGACTTCATACTTTCATAGTTGAAATGTGCATAGCAGAGCGGGAAAAATAAAGAATTTTGGTGATATTTTGCCAAGCATGGTTATTGCATCGGAAGTGGGATGTTATACCTGTAAGAATATATATATATATATATATATATATATATATATATATATATATATATATATATATCGTTGAGGAATGAAAAGGTTCAAGTATTAAATGCCTTCACATAAGAGGAGTAAATCATATAACAAACTTAGGAAAAACAATGGATATATTATGTAATGAAAGTTATGAATAAATAGATAAAATTTAATAATATGGTCATCATATAATTCTACTCATATCAAAATCAAATTATGAGTTGTATGATTTCTATGAAAGGACATAATTTAATAAAATACAAACTAATGTCGGTAAATATAGTCTGGTCAAGGACATAACTTAATGGAATAAAGTTTATAGGTATAGAAATGTGCAGAGAAGAAATGTTGAAAATTGAGATAAAATTTTAAGTGTATTCTTTCCATAGATCATAGACAACATCAAAAGTACAAGTATATCAATGTAAACTATATAAATCATCAGGTAAGAAGTTCATGAAATACTATCAACATTAACACAATTTCATGGTTAATTAAGTGGGTTCCATCCTATAATAAATTATGAAGGTTTTATCTAAGGATATCTATCATAAATGTTCCTATGAAAAATCATTAAGCTCATGAAGGACAGGTCATTGTATGAGATTATGTATTTGAAAAAAAAATATGTATCAACTTAATATTTGATTAGTACATCTACATGTAATGATGCAATCCATTTTGGAATGTAATTTCGTAGTTGGGAAAAATACTATGGAAGGGAACTTAACCTTACTAGATTACTATAGACAGTAACATATGCATATTTCATTGGACATGCATATTTTGGACCTACAAGTGCCTTTGAGTAAAATAATATCTAAATAATTGTAACTAAAATAAACAATAAGCACAAATTATATACTCAAATCTAGATTGAACTAGGGTCAGAGTTAAGAAGTAAATTCTCAAATGCAATGCAACTCACTGTATGCATGTTGGAGAAGACATCATACATTAATAAATTATGACTCTAATAACAAGGTTAATGGGGTTGACATCAAAAGTAAATCTAGTATAAATACATAATGGAAGTGTAAAAGCAACTCCTGGTGCTTTTTGGTTAATTGTAAAAAGACAATATTAAGCTTAAGAGCACCTTCCTAATAATTCACTCAAATTCTAATGTGTGAAACTTTGCAACTTAAGGTATAAACATAGTTACCGACCAAATAGGAACTATTACCACAAAACAGGTACTCGAGTCCAAAAATCCAAAAAAGCATGAAAAAACACCTTGAAATCGAGAAGCGTTGATGCTGAAATATCTCTCTCTCTCTCTCTCTCTCTCTCTCTCTATATATAATATATATATATATATAGTAAGAACGCACAGGGATTCAACCAGTATAATAAACAATAAATCTATTTTGTTTGGTGCAAAAAACACCTTGAAATCAAAAAGTGTTGATGTCGGAATAACGTTTTTTTTCAAGGTACATTTTCAACACTTTTTAGTAATGACATTGAAAAAAAAATATCATGACTCTAAAAAACTTTAAATTTCCAATGATTTCAAGCATGACATTAACAATAAAATATCACGTCTTTGAAAACCCTTAAAATTCCAACGATTTTTTAGCATGACATTAAATTTAAAATATCACTTCTTTTAAAAACCTTAGAATTCCAACAATTCTCAAGCTTGGTGTTAAGGAAAAATATTTATAATTGTTTTCAACCATAACATTAAAGATAAAATATCACGACTTAGAAAAACATTAAAAATCTTGATAATTTTTCAACAATGGAATTAAAACCAAAGATTATCACTACAAAATAATCTTCAATTTTCAAAATATTTTAAGCATGACATTATGGAAAAAATTTATGACTAAAAAACTTTAAAAATGAACACCTGAATGAAAGAGCTATTATACGAAGAGTAATTTTTTTTAAATGCTAAAAGTATAGCAATTTTGAAATCTTAGCCTAAGACAACTTGATACATTGCAAAAAAAATTTAAAAACACCTTAATGAAAGAGTTATTATACCAAGAGTAATTTCTTTTTAGATGCTAAATGTATAATGATTTTGAATCTTAACCTAAGACAACTTGTTACATTGCTA